>CABHPH010140560.1:0-17320 GCA_902168325.1 Peromyscus nudipes
AAGCATTTAGGCTTTCAAGAAGCAGCAATTCAGCTGAGGCCCATTCAGAGATGAGGACTCAGAGGCCTCCAGTCTGAGGAAACAAGATCAGCTGAGGATCCAGCGAGGTGAGATAGCTGTGGCTTGTTCTGTCTCTCTGACCTTCCAGTGTTCACCCCAATACCTGGCCTCGAGTTTGATTTTATTAATAAGAACTTTTAAGATTCTGCTACAACAAGGTAAGGGAAGCTATGGCCTTGGAGCTTGCCTGAACTTGCCAGAAGCCCCAGGCATGATGTAGGACTGCCCCCATCAGGACCTAGGGAAGGCGAAGGCAGAGGAAGGTGCTGGCCCAGGACACAGGCTGGTCATCCATAAGCAACAGAACATCTCCATCCATGATCCGCCTCTAGAGCTAGCCTGGGGACTGGCAGTCTGCTAGAACGATGCCGGCCTCAGCCTCTAAGCACTTCCTCCTGATCCTCTAATGACGTAAGAGCTGAGAGTCCTATTTGTCCCGTTTTACTGCTCAGACACACACCTTAGTGGGGGCCTAAGTCCAGGCTGCACCCTCACGACACCAAAGGCGAGCCCTGCAATGGCTTTGCCACAGACACTTAGTGGAAGTGGAGATGAGTTCAGGGCCCTGAAGTGTACAGAAAGGAGCTTTGTTGAGGATGAGAAGATGGTTCAGCCAGTATTTGCCTCCTTAGCATGAAGGCCAGGTGTGGTGCCATGCACTTGTACTCTCAGATCCAGAAAGGGGGAGACCTGGAGACTTCTGGGGCTCACTGGCTGCTGGCCTACTTGGTGAGTTCTAGACCAAGGAATACCACAGGATGTTCTCTCTCTCTCTCTCTCTCTCTCTCTCTCTCTCTCTCTCTCTCTCTCTCTCTCTCTCGTGCACATGCGCACACACACACATGCACATACACAAATATGCAAACATGCATACACACTAAATAAATAACAAATAAAATGAGTATCACCAAAGAGCCTGATAGGTCTATCACACATGGGTCTGGGCCTACCTATTCAGGACTAGTCCAGAGCAGAGACCAGATCCCACCCAGCATGGCAGAAGCAGTGGCTGGTGTCGCTCTGGCCACCCAGTCCAGCTGAATGGATTCGGCCATGTCCCAAAACATGATGTACACCCAGCCTGGACCAGGTCTCAGGGCCGGGGCCAAGACACCTCCAGCCAGACTCCCATGCCAGTACTCAGTTTTACAGTGACTATTCATCACTCACAGCAGTTTCTGGGCTCACCCCACCATCAACTCTGCACATACCTCCCCACGTGAGCAAGCAAGACCGTCCTTCCCTCCTGGGATGTCTTCATTTCCTACAGCCTGGGCTCACACACACAGGCAACCTGTGCCTCACAAGCTAGGCTGCCTCACTTATTTGCCAGAGGAGGCTGGGCTGGCAGAGAACACAGAAAACACAGCAGGCTCCTGGCTCTCAGCAGAGGCCCCTTGGCCATGAGGTGACTTAGAACTCCAATCATCCCAAGCTCGCAGTGCTGGGGCATGAACCCCACGGGAGGGGGGGGCTGGGGCCAGGGAAGAGGCAGGAAGGAGAGAGAAGGCCGGTGCTGCTGGAATGCAAGGTCTGAGGCCAATCCATCTTCTGCCTAAGACTCGGTCATCTGGTCATGTCCCTGCCTCTACCCACCTCTGCCAGAGGCAAGGACCTGGTCTACCCTTAGGGACTCCAGAGACTCCAATGTCTCAGAAAGGAACAGAAGCAAGCTTGGAGCCACAGTCCTGCACTCTCAGCTACTCAGGAGGCTGAGGCAGGAAGATCTCAAGTTCTAGGCCTGCCTGGGCCACACAGTGAGATCCAGGAGAGCCTGGCTGATTTAGTCAGACCCTGTCTCAAAGAGGGCTGAGGGCACAGCTTAGAGGGCTGGCCTAGCACACGCAAGGCCCACGTTCAGCAGCACCCATGGATGCCAGCTTGGGCCTTGGGTCGTCACCTTCTTCTGCCCGCTTTCTACCTCATACCTGGGGCACGTAAGTGGAGGCTGACCTGGTTGACTTGCTGGCACTGTGCTCGGCTCCCAAACATCATGTGCCACTTGGATGGCCATCAACACAGCACACCAGCTCCAGGGCATGCACTACAAACTCCAGTTTTTGGGAGGAAGATGATGGGAAGCAACCCCTAATACACACTCAAGAGCATCCCTCTCCCAGACAGGACAGATGTAAATGGGCTGAGAAGGTAGCAATCCTTTCTCTGGGGCTCTGTAGGTCTTTAGGAGTCATCCTTTCCCATGCCTTAATACATACCTGCTTGGAATTCCACTGCAGAGCTTCTAACCCACTCTCCTAGGCTATAAGAAATATGGGGTCAGCAGAGCCAAGGTCTGTCTGACCCACTGCATCACCCCAAAGCAACTGACCAAAATTTGGAGCAGGTATGCCAGACAGAGAAAACCCTGGGTAGCGAGAAGCACCCGCCTACCCCAAGCACCATTTCATCCTGACACTGAGTCTTTGGCCCACAATCTGATATCCATGTGAAGGACTTCTGGGGTGTCTTCATGGCTATGATAGGCCCTCCCTGCAGGCTCAGGAGGGACCCTATGCCTGGCACATCACTGCCTGGCCCTAGAGACAGTGGGCTCTGGGTATCTACCCTTGTGTAAGAGCTGCCAGATAGGTATAGACATCAGCAGGAGTGACTGCTAGGTCAGGCCAGGCAATGGTCAGCCCTACAGATAACTGCCATACACCATACACTCCAGAAGTCAGACCAGAGGAATGCTGGGAATCTTCATTGCTCAGCAGAGTCCTTGACCTGGCTTTCTGTGTGGCACTGAAGAGTGGGGATTTCCAGACTCCCAATCAGGTAAGGTGAGGCTCTGGGGACAGTGGACAGCCACCTCAGGCCAGCCCCATCTAGGAAGCCATAGGGCTAGGGAGTCTGTTTGGTTTTTGTTTGTTTGTTTTGTTTTTCAAGACAGGGTTTCTCTGTGTAGTTTTGGTGCCTGTCCTGGAACTCACTGTGTAGACCAGGCTGGCCTCAAACTCACAGAAATCCGCCTACCTCTGCCTCCCGAGTGCTGGGATTAAAGGTGTGCGCCACCACTGCCTGGCTGGGCTAGGGAGTCTGATTTCATCTGGAAAGGAAGCTGCGGGGCAGGTGGCACATGGGGAGGGTATAACCAATACTTGATTAGATGAACCGGCTCACAGCAAGCCATCCAGGGCCAGGTCTGTACCAAGCCTTTCAGTGTGCCCCTTAAACCAGCTTAGCAATCACTCCCTCCTTCAGAGGGAGACAGACACCTCAGCTTACGGTGATGAAGGAGTCTATCCAGGCTCTGTGACTGATGGGGACCAGCCAGTCTCCCTAGGACACATCTATAGGTCACAGTGGGGACTCTGGCCCACTGAAGGTCTCGTGCATTTACATATAGCCATGCCACAGAGATACAAGAACAGGGGTGGGGGCAAGCTGCTCCCTCAAATTGACTTACTAAGCCAGTTCAAATCACGAGCCCTCTCTAATGCCAACCCAAACCCCAAATCTCTGCTGGCAAGAAGTTCTGGATGGGGCCCAAGTGGACCCGCAAGCAGAGGTCTCAGCTCTATGGGCGTCATCAGGGATTGACGGCACAGGCGTGGGGACACAAACACAATCACTAACCCTGATCTGCACTGCCCTCCTGAGACACTGAACCTTTATCCCCAAACCCATACTTACTTCCCTTTAGGCTAGACACGTGGAGGTACAAGCCTAGGGCTGCCCCACAGCTGGGACATGACCCTAGGTCACAGCAACATTCCCCAGCTCCAACCTCCTGCTGGCCTAAGAACAAGTTAGAAAGGAGACCATGGGAATCCATTCTTCTGGAGTGTCTCATGCAGAGCAGACACCCCCGCCTCAGTGCTTCTCTCAACCCCAAGTCCAGCAGGCTAGGCCCCCACTTGTGGGCAGATGGTTCACAGATGGGTAGTTGGATGGCTGGGGACAGTGTGACACTTAACTGAGGACATTCTAGGGCACGAGACGAAAGTGACCGTCTGATACAGGGAGCAGACAGGCTGTTGACCCAGGCCCAGAACCCTGGCCACCGATAGCCCCAAACACTCCAACAGGCTCAGCTCTTCAAACCAGCCCTGGGTTCAGATGTCAGGGCAGCCAGAGAATGAGGGGCTGGGGACAGCAGGGCCTCCTCCGTCCCCCTGGTCCCTCCCCTCTCTGTTCCCTGTGTCTCCCCAGGATCGCCTTCTGTCTGGTCTTGATTTTGCTGACAGCCTGCCAGCAGTGTTGGGGCGGAGTTAAAGGGGCCGGTTCGGAGCTGGCAAGTTGCTTCCAGCCCCAGGCCTCTGACGGTCCTTGACAGACAAGGCTCCTATCAGTATCCCCTGGCATCCACAGGGATGTGGGCCCTTCCCCCATCGGGACTTTAGCACTCAGTACTAGCTTGGGCTTGCCCCTGGCTCCCACCACCAACTCTCCCACCTCCCATCCCCAGGGCAGAGCAACAGACAGGTCCTACCTTGGCAGGCTTTGCCATCCCCCTGCAGCGGGTAGCCAGGTGGGCCGCGGCAGTAAAAGCCGCCCACAGTGTTGCAGCATGGGCCTTCACAGCCCCCATTGGCACTGGCACACTCATCTACGTCTGTGGCAAGAAAAGCAGATAAACATTTGGCCATGGAAACTCGGTCCCCAAGGGATGGGGGATATTAGCTAACAGGACAGGCCCCAAAGAGGGACCCAATGAACAGGCCCAGAGCCATGCTGCCATCCCCTCTCCTCCACCCAGGCACCCAGGGAAGTTGCTCTCCTAGCGTCCAGTGTAATGGGTCTAAAGGACACTATCTGAGCAGCTACAACCAATGGTGTCAGCCCCAGAGCATCCTGTGTGCTGTGGCGGACGACTTGTGCAGCGTCAGGCTTTCAAAGAAACCAGCCTCCCTTTGCTCTGAAGCTAGAGGACTCCACGTGATCCCTCTTCACAGCTGCCAGGACCTTGCCAATGGAATCAACACCCTAGTCCCACCATGACAGCTCTGGTCTCCCTTTATGCTCTTATGATCAGGTGGAGCTGTGTCAGGCTAGGGAAGGCAATGAGCCACGTCCTGAGCCCACAGCTCCCTTTCCTCCACTAGCTCTTAGGGTACAGAGCATGGGTGGCTACTTGAGTGGGCATATGGCCAGCTAAGGTGGGAGACTCCTGCCTGGGTCCAGTCTTACACAGGAGCAACAGCGCTTCACCCCATCTGGCTAGTCCTGAACTGAAGGGGCCAGGGTTCTGAGGGAGGCTCAGGGGTGTTAGAACAGCTCACGAATGTGTAGACCATCATGTGTTGAGTCAGTATCTAATGCCTCTGTCTACTGCCTGGTCAGACTGCCTCCAGTTGAGTCCAGGGAGGCTCCTCCAGTGTCCCCAACCACTAATCTCCAAGCACTGAGCTCTCCCCTGTAATTTCGAGTCAGGCTCAGGGCGAGGGATACCCCAACATGTCATAGGCACACATGGCTAAGCCTTTATTCTACCTGCCATATGCTATTGCTGGAAGGGAAGCCAAACCCTTCCCAGCTGTGCACAGGTAGTAGGCAGAACCAAGGTGCAGGCACTCTCAGGCCTGAGCTGACCCAAAGCTTGCCCAGGGGCCCTAGTATCTCTTCAGGAGGGCCCCTAGAAGAACCTCCTGAAGCTAAGCCAAGGACCTCAGAGATACCCACAGGCCCACGAGAACAGTGGTGGCCAAAGGACACTGGCCAGCTGCCTCTGGAGTCTTGGAATGCAGCCACCAGCCCTGCAAAGTCTACAGTAGGAATTTCCTAGGAATTCCTGGGGAGTTACAGCGTCTCAGCAGAGGTCATGGCTGGGGTGCCTAGGGTCCCCTGTCTGCTGGCCTGAGGAGACAGCACCAAAGCCAGCCTGGCGGGACAGGATATGAGGCACAATACAGCTTTAAGGCTTGTCCTGTCATTCAGACCACTGTGTGGGAAGCTGGAGAGGAGGCCGGTGGGGACTTGCAGGTCAGGGTCACAGACCAAGGTCCTCTCACAGCACTGTATGGGCCCTGGGTCCGGGTTAGGGAACCTTACAAGACCATACCTTGGCCAAGCGGACACCAGAGTAAGAATGTCCCCTGCAGCTCAGAGCCTCAGGGGCTCTGCATGTCTACAGGAAAAGCCCTGAGCTTGGCACACAGCGAGGGTCACAGTGCTTGGTACCCAGGATAGACACTGGCTGCGCTGTCACCATAGCAGCTACTAGGGGGCCCTATCCTGAGCAGCCCTGAGTAGCTCCCTTCAGTCCTGGGCTAGCCTGAGCCCTGCTCTGGGTCCCCACAGCCCTTATCACCTGCACTGGGAGGTTATCCACAACTGGATATGTAATCCTCAGGAACCCATCTCAGGGTTCCTGTCTCCAGCCCAGGCCCACAGGGGCTATGGGAAAGAGCAAATGCCACATAAATTCCATACACAAGAGCTCCAGGACAGAAGCCAGAGCACTCACCCCTATTCTCCCTCCCAGGCTGTAACAATCGTCACAACCAGGAACCAGGAGAGCAGGGCAGAGTGGTCAGGTTCCCCAACTGAGTACTCTTCTATGTACATAACCAGGGCCAGTTGGCCATCTGGGCAGTGATAGAGACATTTCAGAGGTGGGGATGGCTAAGGAAGGTCCCGGTGCTACATTTCAAGTTCTTAGTAAACTGTTCAGTAGAGACCCCCCATCACGCTTGTGCAAACTGCCCCTTTGAGGTCTGCCCTGCCCTCCACAGCACTTGTGGATATGTCCCGTTTATCACCTGTTCCTAGGAGTGATGGCCTGCAAAGACAGGGTCTCCATGCTTTGGGTAGGAGCTTTCATGAAACCCTCTCAATGTAGCCGGGAGGCTGTGACATTGGCGTGCACGCACATCTGAAGTAAGAACCCTCACAGCTGACTCCATTGGAGGCAGACCTAGAACCTAGCACAGAGGTCCACCAAGTAGCTGCCCTTGCAGTCTTGGCTGTTCTGGTGGCTGAGGATTGTCATTTCAAGACAATATATGCAACCCTCATGTGCCTTTGGGGGAAAAAAAACACCTTGGACCTTGGCCCCCTTGAGTCTACTTATAGCTCACTCGGATGTCCCTACAGTTCACAAGGATATTCCCCCAATGACAGCTTACTAAGACACCTCCACAGTGCACTAGGACAACCCCATGGTCCACTGGGATGTCCCCGCAATGGTTCACGAGGACACCCCCAGGGAATAACTCCATATCCCTCTTTGCAATGCTCTGCCTTCCTCACGTCAATGTCACTCCTGGGAGCAGCCCCCTGCGGGTTCCCAGGTTGTGAGAAGTGAAGGGAGCCGGTCCCAGGGGCCACACACTGTGCCGCCACACCCCCTGCGGGTTCCCAGGTTGTGAGAAATGAAGGGAGCCGGTCCCAGGGGCCACACACTGTGCCGCCACACCCCCTGCGGGTTCCCAGGTTGTGAGAAGTGAAGGGAGCCGGTCCCAGGGGCCACACACTGTGCCGCCACACCCCCTGCGGGTTCCCAGGTTGTGAGAAGTGAAGGGAGCCGGTCCCAGGGGCCACACACTGTGCTGCCACACTATTCACATGAGACAAGTCACAACATAGAGAACAGATGACAAGCTGGTGCTGTGAACCACTGATGACGGGGCTCCCCACCAAGGAGACAAGAGCGCTGTAGCGCGAGAGGTGATGGTCTCACGGCACCAGAAGTGTGCCAGGTGCCACTGAGGCCTGAGGACAAAGGGTTGATCTTCACAATGTGAAGTTTACCTCAATTTAAACAGAAAAGGAAACGATCTTCACACAGGCGTGCCCCACTGCTTCGGGGATTTGGACGCAAAGGGAAAAGTGGGGCCTGGGTCCCTCTGCAGCTCAGGCCCCAGTACAGTGACTCCACATGAATAAGTACTAAGCCACTAAGACACCTTGGCATCTTGATGCTCAACCTGAAAAGGCTGACACATCCTCACCTGCCCATCCATCAACATAAGATACCAGAGGGTACATTGGTGGGGTTCTCAAATTGGCTGCCAGGACCTCAGGTGTGGCATGGATGTGAAAGTGGGCAGCACCGTCACACACAGCATCTCCACTGAGCAAAGCCAAGGCTGTGGCAGGCACCCCACAGATTCAGTCCTGTCAGACCTGGGCACAGCCCCCTAATATGGTAAGATGCCATGGGGCTTCTATAGGGGCCCACTGCAGAGGACAAAGCATAGTTCTAGGAAGCACAGATAAACAGCCAAGGCCAGTGCAGACCCCAGGGGACAGACTGCATGCTTGGCCCACTTGGCCGTCATTAATCATCTAGGATGGAGGTTGCTGAGAGTGTCAGGCAGGGCCATAAGGAGGCCAGCAGGAGGTGTGATGTGTGGGGAACTCCCCTCCCCCTGGAGAAGCAATTCTAACAAAACACTAAGAACCATACAAGGCCAGGCCCTGAGCTGGTCCACGGCTACATGTCCCTCAGGCCCCAACATCAGCTGTCTGATAGATGGACTTCCGGCAAGTCAGTTTGGAATCCTCTCCCCAGGGATACTTGTCCCCAGGATGCCCAGCCTTCCTCTCTTCCTGTCAAAGCTGGCTTCAATGTGTCATTCCAGCCCTGAGGGTCCTTCAGCAAACAGCCCACCAAGGACAAGACACTGCAGCCTCTCCTTCCCCACACATGTCCCGACCCTACAGGGTGAAGGCAACTTCACACAATGTCCTGTACAGGAGACCATCAGGGGAGTTGGATGGGGGCAGAGGCCAGAAACTGGGGAGAAGCGGGGGAGGCTGTAGCTCATACACACAGGAGAAGCAGCTGTATGGAGACAGTCCCTGCCCAGGGTCATTGTCTGGTACTTAAAAGATTTATCCCCCTCCCCCACTCCACACTAGATGTGGATCCCAAGAGCCAAGTGCTAGGGCAGGCAATATACCACCACTCTGCTGGGCTCCAAGCTAGACATCACCATCAGGTTACAACCCAGAAACCTTTCTCTGCACCAGGAGTGCTGTGGCTCGGTCCTTGACACCCACTTTACCAATGGGACGCAGCCTGCTTAGCGCCCTGCCCCCAGCCATAGGCGGGACGAAATATGAATCCAAGCCTATGATCCTGGTTTCATCTGTCCCTTCCTCTACCCCAGGCAGCTGTCTTCTCCAAGCTCTAGGTTCTGAGGAGAAAACTAGTGACCAGGATGAGGACATGACATCATTAAAGTATCTGGGGCTGGGCCCAGAATAGCAATGTGACTCGGGTCCAGAGTAGTGCCCAGAAACAGCGGGGCAACCTAAAAAGAAGACCTGGGAGATGACCAAGAAAATAGGAGCCACAGTCTGGGAGAGCGGCTTGATGGGCAGGCAACTTGCCTCGCCCATCTAGCTCTGCTCCCCAGGTACCCCACAGCTGAAGGCGATATCCAACAATCCCCTACCCATGGGGGTGCTTCCTTTAAGGCCATCCTCAGGCTTGGCCCAAGGACTAGCAGCAAGGTCCACTTAACTGGCATGCTGGGCTAGAGGACACAGTCCCCTTCCAAAAGTACAGGGAAGGGCCCACTTGCCTCTTGCTGGACTCCCAGGGCCTTGAGACTAGGGTCACCAGCTCTCCCACCTTGAGCAAGAGGCTCATAGCCTATGAGACCTTCCTGCAGAACCTAGCCTGCCCTTGGCTACTCTCACTAGACCACTGTGGATGACCTGATGACCTCATAACTGGGGGCTCTTGGCATATCAATACATCCTTTCTAGAAATCTTCAGGAGGAACAGAAAAGGGAAGGCTCAGCCAAAGGATCCACCTCCCCAATACAACACACACACACACACACACACACACAGGCCTATGAAGAAGAGCTTCCCAGACCAGGAGGCCTTGCTGTACAGAAGATGGGCTGGGACACCCAAAGGGGCTGCCCACACCCACTGGATAGGGGAGACAGCCAGGGCTTCAACTCATGGGCCTGTGGGGACAGTTCTACCTGATCCTGTCTACCCACCTGAAGCCTCAGGCTGCCTGTCAGGAGCCAGGATTTATGAGGCCAAGAATCCCCTCTTCCTATAGCCAGGTGTCACCCAGACAGGCTGAGGCTGCTCCCTGAGTCTCAGCCAAGAGCTGATGCAAACCAGCTGGACTAGAGTCAGCCACCCAGAGCTCCAAAGGAGAGCAAGGGGCTGCAGGTACAAGGGGCTTCAGAAAGAACCCTGAGCCTGGGAGGTCTGGAAGGCACCTCCCCTGGGGGTTGGGAGTGGGCAGCCCCTCACTTTGCTGTGCCAGACTGAGAGACAATCCCAGGGACATCCCTTCAGCCAACAACACTCCAGGAGACTGATCTGGGCAAGATGCATTGGCTGGGCCTCTTTTCTACCTCCCCAGGAATGTGCCTCCCTAGGAATGTTCCACTTCAGAGCCCGGATGGGCCCCTCCTTCCCTCGGGGGGCAGTGGGACAATTGGGAACCTCTGTGTGAGCTTGCTCTGCAGGGCCGACATGCCCGCTCAGCACTCTAGGCTAAACAAGCTCAGGGGTGTTGCTTGGGTGGGGCTGAGCACCCACATTCCCCCACACACCCGGCCCATAAACTCCTATCCCTAGGAAGCTGCCATGCCTCCCTTCCTGTGCACCATGCCAAATGCTGTGGCAGGTGTCTGGCCTCAGGGACAGGGAAACAGATCTTTTTAGGAAGACAGTGCGGATCTATGCCAGCTTTGGGGATACAGGAAATGACAAGGACAGTGACTGGGGGGTTAGCGATGCTGTTCAGCTGGTGACAAGACAGGCTGCTCTCAGTGGTGGCCATCTGTGGAAGGTAAGACAGCAGAGGTGAGGTAGGGTCTGGTGAGTTAAGTCCAGTCAGAGAGGAAGGGATGTATGTGCAAGCTCACAGGTGCCTGGCAAATGTCAGCAGGCAGAGCTGAGACAGCCGAGAGCCTGGACTGGACCAGGGGTTGGTAATGATGCACCTGGGGTCAGTTGGGGACTTCAAGGTATCCTGGAATTATAGGGTAGTTCCCGCCACCATTGTCACAAAAGCACCACCAACCCGGACTCAGGAAGTGACTTAGTTGTTAAGAGCACTGGCTACTCTTGCAGAGGACCCAGGTTGGTTCTCAGCACCCACATGGTCTGTAACTCCAGTTACAGGGAATCCAACACCCTCTTCTGGCCTCTGCAGGCCCCAAGCACACATGCAGTGCACATATAAACACATGCAGGCAAAACACCCACATAAATAAAGTTTAATTTAAAAAAAAAAAACACTAACCAGGTAGCATAAACAATGATTTTGTTCTCTCTCATTTCTAACAGTCAATGAGCCTATATCCTATCACTAAGCCAAATCAGGGCATCGGCAAGGGGGATATACTCCCTCTAGAATCTCTGGTCCCCCCGCCCAGCCCCCATTCTCCCCCACATCGCTCCAACCTCTGCCTCCAAGGCCACATCACTTCTCTACAATGCCTAATTTCCATCCCACCAAAGAGGACCCTTGTAATGGCACACAGGACTCTTGGGAACCATGGCTGATCTCTCCCTCTCAAGACTGTAAAATTGATCATATCTCCCAAACCTCTATCCTAAAGCCAGGGCTGAGATCAGCTGGTGATACTAGGTGTCAATTCCCTGGCTTGGAGGCTGCTGGTCCATACCCTTTGGCTTGGTCATACAGCAGATATAGGATAGGCAGAACCCCCAAGCTCTGCTGGGCCTTTCCTACCTACTCCCTTAAAGCAGGAGGGACCAAGGGCCACTTCTCAGAACTATAGCCAAGGCCCAGCAATGGACATCCATCTACCCAGGGCCACTCAAAAGAGATCACCCACACATTTGGGTAGCCACCAAGCCACCACTCAGAATGTCCCCAAGCTGCTCCCAGGGCCTGTAGAAAGCAGCCACTGTGGTTCCCAGAAGCCAAGGCACACTGCCTGTAACCAGTGAAGGTCAGAGCTGGGCAGGGCTCATAGTCCTGGACACAAACACCCACACATGCCAGGCCCAAGTGCCCTCCTGAACCTTGGGCACTTCACGCCCGATGGTGTTTTGGTGGATACTCAGATGCTGTGGGATGTTCTGTATGGCAAATGTGTTGCTAATAAAACACTGATTGGCCAGTGGCTAGGCAGGAAGTATAGGCGGGACTAACAGAGAGAATAAAAAGAGCAGGAAGGTAGAAGGAGACGCTGCCAGACGCTGCCAGCCACCGCCAGGACAAGCAGCATGTAAAGATGCCGGTAAGCCACGAGCCATGTGGCAAGGAACAGAATTATAGAAATGGATTAAATTAAGATAGAAAAAGTAGATAGCAAGAAGCCTGCCACGGCCATACAGTTTGAAAGCGATATAAGTCTCTGTGTTTACTTGGTTGGGTCTGAGCGGCTGTGGGACTGGCAGGTGAAAGAGATTTGTCCTGACCGTGGGCCAGGCAGGAAAATTTAAGCAACACTCAGAAGCTGGGCAAGGATCCCATGGGCAAGAGTTCTGAGCTGGCTTGACCTCCAGGCTGCAGGAGGACTGTGGTGACTCTCAAACCTCTGTGGTTCTTCATTCTCTCACCTTAGATGCAGGAGCATACAACAAAAAGACCTAGCTGGGCCACTAGAGTAAATTTACACAGACCAAAATCAGGAGCCACCACAGCCCCAGGGTTCTTCCTAACCCAGGCCCAAGACAGCCAGAACCAAGACACTGGTCATCACACTTGGTTATAGGGGGACCTGGGAACTGTGGTAGGCCCCAGGAGCTGAGTCTCTTAAGAAACATGCTGGGAACCCCACAGGGTGGACTAGAACCTTCTCAGTACACTGGCTGTCAGGCCAGATACCTGCTGTGGCCTGTACCACAGTTCTCCCTGGGGTCACAGGCAAGGCTATGGTACATGACTCTCAGGGAAGCATCTGCAAGGTGGAGTGACAGGGGACAGGATGGACCTCTCTGTGCCTCTGTCAAGAAGACAGTTGTCAGCAACTGTGTACACACGCGGCTCACAGAAAAACCAACGCCAATAAGTGTCTCCTATCCCCACCTGGGGAAGAGTTTGGGCCATCCACTCCAGATCTGCAGTTGGCACACTAGCCCTCTAGGACTGACCTATAACCCTAGAACCAGACCAAAGTCTTAGCTAGCAGAGGCCCCTCTCTGAAACAGGCCAGGCCCAACCTGTCACTGGGTGACCCAGACGCAGAGATCTGGGTTGTATCTATAGGCTAAGAGCCCATGCTCTGCTTTTCTGATTGTGACTGTAAAGGGGTCAGAGTGGCCCATCCCATGTAACCGAGAGCTCTATGAAAGGCCCATAACCTTGACCCAAAGAGCCCCCTGAACTCCCTGGAGGCAGGAAGTGTCTGCCATTCTGGTTTTATGAAACACAGACAGTAACTGCTATATCCAAGACTTCACAGGATGGAACTCAGCATTCTGTTACCTCTCCCAGGGCTGGAGCATACGCAGGGGTGGGGGAAGTTCCTGCAAAGTAAAGCAGCCTGTAGCCCCCCACCCCCACACCCCACACCGTCCCACCCTAGCCTCTTGTCTGCTCTGTTAATGAAGCCCTGGGAGGGCTGCCCTTTGGCCCCAGAACAGCCTGTGGGTCCAGCAAGAGACACTCAGCAAGGGCCTGAGGACAAATCTGACCACGCCAGCCTCCATCCTGCACTGGAGTACTTGGGTGGGGTGCCTCACACAAATGACGGTTCTGGCAGACAGGAGGCCCCAGACCAGAGGTAGGCAGATAGCTAAGTACAGGGATCCCAGAATGTACATGTTCTGGGCTTTGGAGGAGAGGCTACAATTGCTCTCCTTGTTCCGCTTCCCAGTGTTGAGTTGCTGCAATGCTGGCCCCTGAGATGCGTGCCTCCCACCTCTAAGGCCTATAAACATGCCATGCGACATCATCAAGGTGGGGTTGGGCTGCTGGGACAAGTGTTGCTAAGTTGCTGAAGTTGTCTGGAGGTGACCACAAAGGGCAAGAGAGAGATGAGGTTAGAGTCAGAGGCAGGTGTCATACCCTGAGTCTGAGGGTGGAGAAAGGAGCCACAAACCAATGTAGATGAGACCCTGGGAAGCTACACAAGGCTGGGCTGTGATTTTT
This sequence comes from Peromyscus nudipes, assembly GCA_902168325.1. Classification (NCBI taxonomy): domain Eukaryota; kingdom Metazoa; phylum Chordata; class Mammalia; order Rodentia; family Cricetidae; genus Peromyscus; species Peromyscus nudipes. The sequence continues at coordinate 14,058 of CABHPH010140560.1, forward strand.
CCAGAGCTACAGAAGATGGGTGATTGAATTCGGTGAGGGAATCTACCCCATAGAACCATGAGGTGGAAATCTTCAAAATCTCCCATTTGTGCTAGTCTGAATGGTAACAGAAAAGTTAATACTGTCACTAGGTGTGGATTACCTTCAAAATGGAAAAACAAGCCAGCACTCAGCAGCCTCTGCCTACTGCTCCAGGCTGGAGCCTGCCCTTGGCTCTCAGCGCAGGGGAGGGAACAGTGCCCAGCAGAGCCACTGTTGGAGCAAGCCTGCTTCCACTACCTGCATACCTTCCTGGGTGCTTATCTCTGTTCAGGAGTCCCACCAGCCTGGGGTAGCTAGAACATTCCAGGCTGATTCCCACCAGACCCTGTCCACCTTAACACAAACTAGTGGGAGTAGAGTGAGAGGTCATCCATACCAGGACCCTCCAGAGCAAGCATTGGGAGGCCTGGCCCCATGCAAGCAAGATGGGATAAAAAAAGAATCATGGGATGGTGAGAAGGGACCTAGGCAGTACAGCCAAAGAGGAGCCTAGAAGAGCATTATCAGGGAAGTTTTTCTGGAAGGAGCATCCTCAGGGCAGAAGTAGTTCGGAAGAAACCGGCTCAGGGAAGGTGCGCCAACCACAGGCACCAGCTCCAGGGAGATTCAATGACGTGTGTGTGTGTGTGTGTGTGTGTGTGTGTGTGTGTGTGTGTGAATGCCACAGCATGCATGTGCTTCCCATTCACACTCTCTCAGAAATAGACAAGTGTGCTATCTAAAGGCATTACAAAGGTCCCTTTCGCATGGGAAAAGTGTTTCTGCCATGTGACTGGGTCCCTTCCCTAAGTGCTGGTTGTGATGGGTGGGGCCACTGTCTACATTTTCCAATGAGATCCTCTGCTTTAGTCCTAAAGCATTGTGGGAACAACTGTTTTGTGTGTGTGTGTGTGTGTGTCGGGGCGGTGGGGGGGTGAAGGGGCAGGAATTCATGGGCTAGCAACCCAGCTCTCTAGTTTCACATCACTGAGCTTCCAGTCTTTCACCTGAGCCTGAGCAGGAGACATTCCTTCAAGAATACCTCAGAGGACCCCTCACTCCTTCATAAAAATATATCTCATTGTGCAATGGTGATAGTTGGGACCCAGCAGAAGGAAAGCATTGGACCTTAACAGCATGTGAGCACAAGTTGGGGATGCTCAGTCTGTCCTTAAAATGAGCTTCAGGGTGTAGAGAAACCACTTAAGAACTCCACCTCACCCTGGGTGGCTCTGCAGCAGGCAGTCAGCCTCACGCTACCACCACCACCATCTGCTCAGCTACAGTGACACTACTGGACCTCAGCGCGTGGCCCTTTCTTATAAATGTGTGAGCATCTGTGATGACCACAGTCACAAACCAAACAACTTTGTGAAGCGTGGAGCCAGGCAGAGACCAAATCAGTCTAGTCCATCCTCAGAGAACACAAGCATCAGGCAATGCCCTAAGCAACAAGCAGAAACGGTCCTTTACAAATGGGGAGGGGCTCTCAGAGGACCTGAGTTCAATTCCCAGCACCTACAGTGGGTAGCTCACAGCCATCTGTAGCTACAGTTTCAGGGAGGTCCAATGACTGTGTGTGCCTGCATGTGCACGTGTGTGTACATGAACACATACACAAGTGAATACCACGGCATGCATGTTCGAAGTCGGAGAACAGCTCATGAGAACCTGTTCTCTCCATCTTCTACTACGTGGGCCTAGGGTATGGAATTCAGGATTTCAGTGCCTTTACCTGCTGAGGTATCTGAATGGTCCTGCTTTCTTTCTGTCTTTCTCTTGTCTTTCTGTCTTTCTTTCATTTTTGTTTTTGTTTCTGGAACAGTTTGGGGTTATAGAAAAATTCAAAAAGTAGGGAGTCCCTTACGTCCCCTTACACCACCACCCATAATTCTTTCCTTACTTTTAAAATGTTTTGTTATTATTGTATATGTATGAGTGTTGGGTTGCATGCATGTCTGTACAACACATGTTTGCTCGGTGCCCATGGAGGCCAGAAGAGGATGTTGAATACCCTGGGATTGGAGTTACAGACGGCTGTGAGCCACCATGTGGATACTGGGAATTGAACCTGGAACTCTGGAAGAGCAGCCAGTGCTCTTAACCTCTGAGCCATCTCTCCTTAACACCACATTGGGGGGTGCATTTGTGCAGAAGAGCTGTCACCCCAAGTCCATGGTCCATATCAGGATTCACGCTGGGTGTTAACATCCCAGAGGTCTGTAGCATGAATCTTAAAAGTTCTTATTTATAAAATCAAACCTGAGGCCAATTATTGGGGTGAACACTGGAAGGTCAGAGAGACAGAACAAGCCACAGCTATCTCACCTCGCTGGATCCTCAGCTGGTCTTGTTTCCTCAGACTGGATGCCCCGAGCCATCATCCAGAATGGGTCTCAGCTGAACTGCTGCTAGAAGCCTGAAAGCTTAACCAGCCACATGTTTCTCCAGGCCAAAGGCTTCTCCAGGCCAAAGGCCTGCTCAGGCCAAATGCCTCTAGTTTCTGGTCCTCACGCCTTATATATTTTTCTGCTTTCTACCACCACTCCCTGGGATTAAAGGCGTGCTTTCTGGGATTAAAGGCATGGGTCACCACGCCTGGCTGTTTCCCATGTGGCCTTGAACTCACAGAGATCCAGATTCTGTCTCTGGAATGCTAGGATTAAAGGCGTATGCTACCACTGCCTAACCTCTGTTTCATATTGTGGCTATTCCGTCTCTGACCCCAGATAAGTTTATTAAGGTACACAATATTTTGGGGAACACAATACCACCACAGAGGTCTGAACAGGTATTGTGACATAGGTCCTCTGAGAGCGCAGCATATTTTCACTGCCCTCCATGCCTCCTATCTCTTATCCCTTCCTCCTTAGTTCCTAGAGAGCTCCAACTCTTCATATTACATCGTTTTTCTATTTATTTCATGTGTGTGTGTGTGTGAACACTAATGCCACGGTGCTCACGTGGAAGTCAAAGGACAGCCTGTGGGACTCGTGGCTCCCAGGGATGGAACTCTGGTCTTCACCTGCCCAAGCTCTGGCTTTTTAACTTCTTCCCCTTCCAGGATGTCAGAAGTTGGAAGCACAAGTATGGATGTAGCCAGCTTATATCAGTTCACTTCAGTGACCCATGCACAGTTGATGAGCTAGGCTTTCAAGGATATTTTCCAACAGGAAGCTGGAGATGGAGGGAAGGCTAGGACCCAACACACACACACACACACACACACACACACACACACA
>CABHPH010140560.1:17330-40161 GCA_902168325.1 Peromyscus nudipes
ACACACACACACACACACACACACACACACACACACATACACACACATATCTCCCACCCCCCACCCCACACATCCCACACACCCCACACACCCCACACACACACTCTCCCACTCCCCACTCCACACATCCCACATAACACACACACACACACACACACACACACACACAAACTCTCCCACCCCACACCCCATACATCCCACACAACCCACACACACCCATGGCCTATGGTCTCCAGGGCAACTTGAAGGCAAGACATGGTGGTCCAGAAATAGCCTAAAAGGCCTCCCTCACCTGGCTGGACATCCAAGATCATTGGGCAACCTCTTGAGGAAAGTCACAGGCCCTCTCACTGTGGTGGCTACAGGAGCAGTTGGCTGATAGCTCTGGTTGAGACAGGGAGGCTCCTCCACAGATGGCCTTCCTCCCTGGGCCCCAGTGCCCTCAGACCCACACCTGTCCACAGTTCTAGGATCTCTGGAGGGCCAGGCAAGGCCCCAGGCTCCCTGCTCCACCCTTAGGCCAGACACAGAGGAGGCCCTGCATGACAGATCCTTAGCAGCTGCCCCAAGGGAAGGAAGGCTTTGCCCAGCAGGAGAGACAGACTTTTTGGGAACAGTAAGGTCTGTGCCATGGAGAACGCCACTGGCTCTGGCCAAGGACATGGAAGGAGCTTCCAACCTCCAGTTCAACGTGGAGAGCAGTAGAGAGAGGGCCACATTGCACTCTGACAGCCTGACAGCTGAGGGGCAACTCTGGGCTTCCTCTCAGCCAGGAGCTGAGGCCCAAGATGAATGAGGGGGAAAGACATCATGATAGGTCAGACATGTGGGTGACAGGGTGGGACAGGACCCAAAGGCTCCACACAAAAGCATCACTGAGACTGCTCAGGAAGTGGAGCCACCAGACAAGACCAGAAAGACCCTGCTTCCTCCTGTCTTTAGCCCAGGACTCAGCAATCCCAGCACTTGACACAGGCAGTGGGAATCACCGTCACAGCCAAAACCACCCAGCACCAACAAGAGGCTCTTCATGCAGACACCTCACAGGTAATTGACACAATGCTCACTCAGAGATGAAAGTGGACTCCACGGTGCCAGGGTAGGGTACATCTAGATTCTAAGTTAGACGCATGGGATGGAAAACTCTCCCTGAGTGTCCAGGGAAAGAGCCTCCACCCCAGACCGCTGAAGCAGCTACAGACCCACGACCAAAACTATGGGGTGCACAGCCCCCCCCAGCAGGCCCTCCCACCTCCCACTCCTTTCCAAGAGCTGTCAGGTTCCCTGTTTATACACATCAGCATCCAAAACTGTAGAAGTGGGCTTTGGATTCTTTTTTTCTTTTCCATTTGTTTCCCAGAAAACAAGACAAGATGTAAAAAGCTCAGAAGACGCCAAGAACATTCCTCAGATCCCCCAAATGTCCAGGTCTTCACTCGCCGCCGTGGCCATGACTCTGAACCTTTCATTTCTCTGCCAGGAGGGAGGACTGTAGCAGGGGCCCAGGGCCAAGCAGGACGAAGCTAGCAGCACACTGGGGCCAGGCACACTGGGAGCCCTCTCTCGCGTGTGCCTCTGTCTGTACCACTCTCCCTTTGTCATTCTGCCAGGGACACTGACTTCTGGTTCTCCCGGGTCTCGGAAGATCTCAACCCATGTTTTCCTCGTGGTCTGGGTGACCGGCTATTGTCAGCTTTGCCTCTTGCTCAGTTTCTGGGCCAAGAACTAGAGCATCTGGGGGCGCTTCACTTTCCTATGACTCCCTCCAGCAGAGCTCAGCACTCTGCCAGGGATGGGGCTAGTCCTGGCTGGGAACCCACCCTGGGTGTCAGCCTTAGCCAGAGCTGGCCAGCTGTCCGCTCACACTCTGGGTTTACAAGGGAGAGCTGCATACATATGATCCTCTGGCCAGCATCTGACTTGCCCCATCCAGCACAGATGGCCAGATCAGCAGTTCCTCCATGCACTTGCTCTAGAGAAGGACAATGGCTATCCCAGGAGCCCAGGACTTGGCTGAAGATCTCTCCAGAGAGGCCACCCATGCCTCCTGGGGAAGCCTACCCTCCTGGGGACTTCTGCCCACCCTCATCTGGTGCCACCACACCTTTCTTAGTCTCCCTGCCTGTTGACTAGCCCTGACCTCGCAGTTAGTTCTGGCCCCAGGCCTGGCCCCAGGCTGACCACGTGTCTCTGGGAGTGGCCTGTTCCATCTGCCTTCCTGCTGGATACAGGTCCCTGTAAACAGGCCACATCACAGAACTGTAGTATATAGCCTGGAGCAGAGTAAAGGCCAACAAGCACTTGTCAAGGGAATGCTTGCTGAAGGCAGAGACTAGACTTGGATTTCAGTCCATACATCTGGTTTGGACATAAGTTCTACAAACAACGTCACACCACAGGACGCCCTGCAGAGGAGCAATGAAGTCAATGCTCGGGCTATTAGAATTAAGAGGCAGGCCAGTGAGTAAAGTGCTGCTGTGCCAAGTGTGAGGCTGGAGTTCAAATCCCCAGCACCCGTAGCAGCCCATCTGTGATTCCAGCACTGCAAAGACAGAGGTGGGGGATCTCCTAGAGTAAGATGGCTGATTCGCCATATGGGTGAGCTCTGGGTTCATGAATAAGGTGGAGGGTGACAGAGGAAGATTTACAGTCAACATGAAACCTTCAGGAGCACAACTCACAATACACACAGAGACACAGACAGACATCCACAGACAAATACAAATACACACACATGCACACAGACAGACAGAGAGAGAGACTCACAGATAGACATACATGCACACACACAAACAGAGATACCTTGACACACAGACATACACAAACACATAGAAAAAGACAGACACATAGAGATACACATAGACAGACACAGACAGACAGACACATACACACAGATAGATAAACAGACACATACACACACAGGGGAAAGTGCATGGGGGAGGGGTAAGAGGTAGAACAGTTGGGTGAGTGAGGGTCGTCCATTCTTCATAAGGCAACCTGGAGACAGAGCAGGCTCAGGCTGTACCATGTCTGGAGAGGGAAGGCTGTGGCCCTGCCCACCCAGTGTCCAGCACCCTGAAGGCCTGAGTCCTCTTCCCCAGGGCTCTTCCCCGACACACCCATTCTCATGCCCCCAACTAGCCTATTCCTTCCCCAACCCGCCCTGGTTCAAGGTTCCAAGAGTCTCTAAGAACCCTCCCCACACCCAGGGCCCACACTAACAGGGACCTACTTCCCTTGTCCATATCACACTGGGTTCTAGTTCTCCATCCTGGACTACTGTCAATGCAGACAAGCCTAGCCCCAGCCCCACCTACCATCTCCCCACATAACTCCACCCCCTCCCTGGACCTTCTGCTCCCCCACCCTCTGCCTTCCACAACAAGAGGGAGCCCTCAAAATAGGCATTTTGTACCCTACTCCTAACAGGGCGGACAGACCTGTGACCAGCCCCTCCCCGACCATGCCTGCCACTCTGCACAGGTTGGCAGAGTCACCCTGGACCCACACCAAGTCTGTGCCATGTCACCTCCCCCAGGACCTCCCAGCCCGACCTCTCCCTTGCCTCCAGTGGCCAAGTATCTCTCCCCTATTACTTCAAATATCATGGTGCAGACTGCAGAGGAAAGGGCTTGGGTTGGCCTGGCTGGCCAAACCCTGGTGAGATCCAGTAATCGATTGCTGGACAGGGTGGGGGGTGGGTTGGGGGTGGGGTAGGGGTCTGGGCCTTGCCATTTCTCCTACTGTTCCCAAGTCCTTGGAAGACGGTGCATCAGATCATCATGGGCATTGTTGGACATTGTCAAGAATAGGTGATAAATGCAGGAATGAAGCCGAACAGGGCAGAGACCCTCAGCCCACTCTGTCCCTGTCATAACTGTTTTTAGGTAATACTAGTGACCCTAAATCCTAGGTAGCCATAAGCCTGCACTGCCCTCTTATCGCCACCAGGGGGCACCAGCGCACCACCCTGAATACAAAGCACCAAAGGAAGTAGGGACCCTGAGCTCTTCTTCCAGGAGGGGATCTGTGAACCTCTAAATCTGCCCAATGCTGGACCTACCTGTTTAAGGGCTCCTCTATTAACATTCCCTGTCACCCAGGGAAAAGTCTGGAAGAGATGGAAAGCTGGGCGCCCCAGCTCTGGCAATAAGGGACAAGAGGCCAGCAACCCTAAAGAGGGCAGATATAGCTGGGACTGTAAGTTCTAGGCCCCTTCTCCAGAGGCACAGAGGGTATACCAGGACAACTACAGGAGAGGCAGTCACCAAGACCCGTTCAGTACAGTCCCTGGGTCGCCATGAGGCTGCCCACCTCGAGCATCCAGGTCATGGGGACCACACTAAGACCCTTTGAGAGCAGCCTTCAGAGGCTGCCCACTGGACACAGTGACAAGAAAGAATCCCTTTGCTCTCCTTTGTGTGGTCACGGGTACCCAACCAAGTATCCCCACTTCTCATAGTACAGCTCTCCTTGTCCCTGGGTGTCACCACACACAGCCCCATGCAACCACGATTATGGCCACTATCTAGCTATATAGGTCCACAGCAGACATGGTTAAGGTATGTCTTCACTGACCTCTCACCCTGCCCAGCAAATTCTGCATCCTGTATTTCTTCAGGTGTGGCTTACAGCCCCAGTGGCCCACAGGAAACAGTATCTGGCTAGGGCCAAGTTCAAATCCTCAGCACCTGACAGGCCCCGGTCTGAAGTCTGGCAAGGAGATCCTGAGTGGGCAGGACCAAGAGGTAAGGATATTCCTACCACAGGCTACAGAAAAGCCTCGAGCCAAGCACTTTCCCCACACAGCAGGAGAATGCAGGGCCAGAGCTATAGGCAGAGCAGAGCCCTTGCCCAGCCCCTGCCCACGGTCTACACCAGCCCTGCAACTCAGCCAGGGAAAAGCAAGCCACCAGCTCAGCCCCGCACACTTGGATGGCCACACTGGAGTCCTCTAAAGAGCTCAGTGTCTGGGCATCACCCCTGTAAATGTCAGTTTCCTCATCTACAGGGTGAGATGAGGAAATCTTACAGAAAACTCCTCTGCCCCAGGCACCACAGAATGCCTGGGACCCTGGCCCTGTTTTATAGGGACATCCAAGACCTGTAGAGAAGATCATATACACAGAGCTCAACAGAGGGGCAGTCTGGACTGAACCCCATGAAGGTCTCTCTCCTCTACAGGAGCTGCAGAGAGGCTCTTCTGTGGGTCCAGGGTCACATGGGTTCCGAGTACCATGTAGGGACAGCCATCTCTAGTGCCATGTGCTCTCGGTACCTCCTTAACTGAGGGCACTGTGCCTTTACTGTACCCAGCCCCCATAGGCTCTCATCACCAAGGGGTGCTCATGCCACCAGGAGCAAAGCAGCCACAGAGGACTACAGTGGGCAAGCCAGCCAGGGTATACACATGAAGGCTCTCAAGGATGGGGTGCTCCCAGGAGATGGGGAGATGCCGCAAGGGCCCACAGCTGGCCGGGAATAAGGAACACTGTGAAGAGTAAAAGGCACACACAGCTCTGGCCTGGATAGAGCTTGAGGGGCAGGCACCCCAACTTGCAAGTGGACATAGCTGCAAACCCTGAGGTAGATAATTCACCAGGAAGGGAGAACAGCTCAATGGACCACTGACCTACGTCTGGTCCTTTCACTGGTGGATGACAGGCCCAGGGGACCCAGTCAAAATCAAGGAGCTTGCCTGAGCTGTACACATTCCAAGACAGCCCAGATACAAAGGGAGGTGTCCCAGGACATGCAGCCACTTCCTCTCCATGTGAGGAAGCAACTGACCTGGGGTGCGTCTCCAAACACATCGTGGTAGAAAGGAGATGATGTCATCCTCGCTGGCCAGAGGCCAAACCACACCCTTCCCTTTTCCTCGAGCGCAAAGCTCCTTGGCAGCATTTTGGAATAGTCCTGGAGGATCAGGCACAGACTTCTGGGTGAGTCAGGCCTTCCAAAGGAGTCTAAAAGAAAAGGCAGGCTGAGGAGGTATAAGCCGAGGCTGAAGGAAGGAGACCAGGAACCTGGGGCCTGGGCTGAGAGCAGATGCTTGGCCCAGGGCTGCCAAATGGATCCTGGATGATTTCCACAGTGGGGTTTAGCATAGTGGTACCCGCTGTCTATAATTTTCTGAAATGCCCAGTTACACTGAATGGCTATGAGCTTGCAGGCCTCTGTGCCCTAGGGCCTCGGAGCCTCTGGGCTCACATGTAACAGGCACAACAAGAGTGTACCTGGGGGTCCACTGTGCTCATCCACTCCATCCTGGCCTTGGAGGCTGGAGCTACTGAAACCTAGCACCCAGCATAAGAAGCGTACCTAAAAACGAGGACTCGCCCTCCCTCCTGAGACCTCCCCTCCCAGATTCCGAGGCCTTCTGTCTACCAAGGAGCACCAACCTCCCCACTGCTCCTGGCTCCAGAGAGATGCTGGCCTAAGCATGACCTGGGCAGCAGCTCTTTCATGGCCAGCCCTGATTGGATGCTAACCACTTATGCAACTGTCAGCACCTCGGTGGCTACCCCCTCCTCCCACGCTACCTGTCCTGCTATCTGCTGGCCTGCATCCTCATGATGGTGTACAGGCCTGGCACCACTGGGCACAGAGGGCAGGGCCTTGCTCTGGAATGCCTGGGGCTGAGACCCAAGAGCAGATTTGGAGAGCAGCCACCAGCTCCCCCACCTGCAGGTCCCTTGTTAATTATCCTGTGGGAACAGGAATCGCACACCCCAGGAATCCCCAAGATGAGCCATCAACAGATCTCCTACAGTTGACCTCCCCAGACAACGCTGGCTCTGAGAGGCCGTCGCTCGGGTAGAGTGGATATGAGCTGCAAGCTGACCTCTGCTGTCTGAGTAGGAATGGAACCAGCTCCCAGGCCACTCTGGGAAACATGTCTTCTGGCTGGCAGGAGCCAGAGCCTCCTGACTCTGGGAAGAGTCATAAACAGACCCCCTAGCTCAGGACCCTTGGACTATGAGCCCCACAGCTGTGAGCCCCCCCCCCCAAGGTCTGTCCATCACTTTAAAACACTCAGGGCTGGTGAAAGTGGACCGGCCTACAGGATCGACTGATTCTGGGGACAGGTGTAGCAGGCATGGAAATACCTGGACTGGCAGGCCTAAGCTTAGGGGTTGTGGCCCCAGTGCCACAGGTGGGAAAGGGACCTCAGAGCCACATGACAGGGACCTTGGGCTGCAGAACTGCAAGATGGGACTGCAGAGCTTGGGAAAGCAGTCTGGACCAGGAGGAGGTGGTACCCCTCTGTTGACCTCTGAAGAGCCCACCTTCACTCTGTGGTTAGTCACTAAACCTGTCACTTACTGTCCATCTGACTCACGGCCACCTCTTCTTTCCCAGGGAGGAAACTGAGGCACAGGTTGGCTTTCCCACTTGTCCACATGCTGGGTGAGGGTTAGCCCATGAACCCGTTGGGGACTCCATACCAACAGGGACTCCTGGCGTTCACTGTATCCCGTGGCAGTCAGTAGGGCTCCGACAGCTGCATGCATCCCTCTGAGCCTGGGACCAAGGTGCTGAGGCCAATTCCTTCCACATGGCACACCAGACAGGGTGGGTCAGCCTGTCAAATACTGAGACACTGGCTCCATGAACCACAAAAGTGTAGCCTTTCAAGCCTATCCATCCACTCCTGGCTATGGGATCAAGGGACTTATTCCTCAGAGACCCTACCTGGCACTGCTCCCCACATTAGGCTCCATGTTTACTGGCCTCTGCTCAGTCTGTACTTGAGCTCCATGCATGGGGATCCCCTGCACACACAGCCTAGAGCTGGAACCTCTGTGAACTCCAGGGCAGGCTGATGCCTGGAGCCCTACAGGAAAAGTTGTTCTCCTTGGCCCTTAGGCTCATGGCTGAGTATAAGGGTGCAAAGCCCCTCTCTGCTCTCACTTACCCAAATCAGCTGACTCACTCCGGCAGAGTGGCCTGGAGCTCCCAGTTCACAGAAGCTGCTGCCCACAGCTGCTCATGGGCTCTGCCAGGCTGGGACAAAGGTAACAGACAGGGTTGACCCCAGACTTGCTACTGAGTAGCCTCAGAGGTGCCCCCAAGTCTCTGGGCAGGCAGTCTCCAGAATCAGAATGGGCAGCTTCCTCCTGCATCAGCCACAGGCTGCACCTTGCTTGCTCTTTTAGGTGCAGACCACACAGACTGCGGGCTTGTCAAGCTGGGCAAGCCAAGCAGGGTCACTTTGCTGTATGGGGCTCCTGAGGATTCCTTGAGTGACAAGAACACAGTGTACAGGTCCTCTGAGCAGCAGGCTGACCAGCCTGGAGGGCAGACCTCTGGGTAGAGCACCACACACTCCAGAGACAACTCACACTTACAGTAACACAGCGAGCTTTATTTTTAAAGTGATCTTCTAGGGACGTCTCTTTGGCTGGAGGATGTTAGGGCCCTGGAAACAATAGTGCAGCCCATCGGGTAGGAGGACAGTGGGAGGAAGTGTGCAGTGTGAGCCGTCACTACATCCTGAGATGCTGTCCCCAGGCCCATGCTGCTGAGTAACATGGAAGTGACAAAAAGCTACAACCACAGCCTAGGCTGGCTCCTTGGGATGCCTCCACTGCTCCTGAAACCTGACCTAGGTCTTTCGGTCCCTCCTGAAGGGGAGCTTCCCACATGGGCCATGTCCACCTCAGAGGCAGACACTTGTGTCCTGCCTGCTTTCCAGAAGTTCCTGGAGGCTTGTCCCTCTGTGTTCCTCTGCCAGCTGAAGAATGGCAAAGCCATGAAGATGTGGGGCTGAGAAAAGAGAGGCGGCCATCCATGGAGGATGGAGGCGTCTCCATCCAATGCCTGGTCAGCCACAGCTCCCACCTTTCAACTTGGCCCAGCCTTCTTCTGCTCAAAGTAAGTGTTCAGCTCTCAGCCTGACCAGTGGGGGCTGGTAAATTGGTCACTGCAGCTTCTGGACAAGTGAAGCTAGGCTTCACTGGGGCAACAGCAGCCAGGAAACCATGTATCAGTGGCCTAGGCACTGTCCCTTAGCCTCACGTGGTCCCAGGGACCCACACCACACAGGCTCCTGGCCATAAGGTCCTCACAATCCAGGTTCTCATGACCCCAGCCAGACCTCCACCAGGCTTGAGGACAGACCTAGGGGGCGGAATATCAGCCATCACAGACCCCCAAGCAATGCAGGCACCCCTGTTTTCAGGGCGTGATCAGCACCAAGGCACACACCAGGACTGCCTGATCCTGTTTCTGGACAGGGCACTGTGGCTGAGGCAGGGGAAAAACTAAATCAAAGGATTCAGAAATCTGAGTCTTTTCCCACATCCAGTTTGGGGAGAAGTATCCAGAGAGATCACCCAAGAAAACAAGGGGTGGGGGACTTGAGCCTGGGACAGCACTGAGACCCAAAGGTCTTACACATCCTTAAAGCTAGAGCTTTCTATTACTGTGCCTGCATACTGCTAACCACGTAATATGCCAACCACCAGTCTTCCAATGCCCAGACCAGGCAACTCAAAAAGCACTGTGCCTGCAAGTTGGCCTCTCACGGTGACCGCTGTAATTATGTCTTTAGAAGACCACCCATCTCTGAAGCCAACCCTGGGAGACAGCCGTGCCAGACAAAGACAGAAGTGCTTTTGTTAGGAACGGGGAGGGGGCAAGTCTGGCCGTTACTGACTCGCTGGGAAACAGGAATGTTCTAGCCTCCACTGACACTGGAAAAGGTGGGGACTGTGCAGAGAACGTGGCGGAGCTGAGCGTCCCACAGGGACCTGGAGCAGCCATATCTGTCTTGATCACTGTTCCCGCAAGCAAGGCCAGAGAGGAGGACCAAGTCAAAGTCACCCACTCCTCCCTCTACTCCACCTGGGGCAGAGGTGGTCTTGATCTACCGAGTCACAGGACCACTGCAGGCCACCAGCAATAGCTTCTTCGGAAAGTGGGGGGTTGTGGAACAATCTTTTTGTGTACTGTGAAGATGTGCCCTTGCCAAGGCGCCTTCTGATTGATTTAATCAAGAGCTGAATGGCCTACAGCTAGACAGGAAGAGGTTAAGTGAGACTTCTGGGCAGAGAGAGAAGAGGAGATGAATCTAGGCACAGGAGAGACACCAGAGGACATGGAGAGGAAACCTGAGGTGCAAGATGGAAGAGAGGTTAAAAAGCCATGAGGCAAAATGTAGATTAATATGAATGGGTTAATTTAAGTTATAAGAGCTAGTGGGACAAGTCTAAGCTATAGGCTGAGCTTTCCTAATCAATAAGAAGTCTTTTTTTTTTTTTTTTTTTTTTTTTTTGTGAGCTGGTGGCCCAAAGAAAAACCCATCTACAGTGGATCTGAAGGGCCATCCCGTGGGGAGAGGAGAGCACAAAAGGCTACGGGGATGGAATGGTTTTTCTTGCCTAGAGCCCTCAATGGCCTAAAGCTGAGGGTGGCCCAATAAGGGGTGAAGTCAAGAGGCATCTGGGCGCAGGTACCCCAACACCTGGGATCAGAAGCCAGGTACCCTCATGTGATAACCAGCACATTCCTTCAGTGGTTCTACAGGGACATGAGCCACCTGTCATGGGTTCCGGGACAGCCCTTTGGCAGTACAGCACAGACCCCAGCGGGGAGAGGTGTCAATTCTCTCAGGCAGCTGGCACAAAGCTCACCCAGCCAAAGACAAAATGCCTCTAGATACCTCTGCTCTGAGAGACCTGGCCCTCAGCAGGGAATAGGCACAGAATACAAAAGTCCATGTGTCCTGGAGGCTGGAGAGCTAGGTCCTCCCAGGGTGTGCAGGGTTTTCTCGGGTCCTCCCAGACACCCTATAACCCAGTGCTGGGGTCCAGCTGGAAACACAAAGAGCCCCCACCAGGTGTCATCCTCACTGAGCCAGCTGTAGCCCCAAACAGGAGTTTGACTGAGCCCAGAAACAACTGTGAGAAACAATACAGGAGCCTGCAACTGTACATAGGCCAGGATCAGGGTCAGGTTGGCGGTTCCCTTTCCAAGGAATCAGCCTGGGCTAGACATCATAGCTGCAGGCCTCAGGACAGTGACCCTGTCGTAGGTGGAACTAGCCTCAACTACAGCCAGGGCATGGCCACTTGCATGTAAAAGATGACAAGGAAGGACCTCTCCAGAGAAACAGGGTCCTTCCCCATGGGCCAGAGTCCCAGGGCAACCACGCCCAGGCCTGACTGCAGCTGATGGCCAAAAGTAGCCCTGGGTGGCATCTGGACCTGAACTAAGGGGTCAGTCTCCCACCCTGAAACAGTGGAAGCATTGAGGGCAGCTGGCAGGGTGGCTTTCTCTCTATTAATCAATTATCCCAGTTTAGAACCAGGCACCCTTGAGCCACCGCCCATAGCCCAGAGCTCAATGGCTGCCCAAGAGTTTCCCAGCCAAGCGTCACTTCCCATCACCCCAGGGTGGCCTCGTGTTCTCCCTCCTGGCACAGTGACAGAACCTCACCAGCTGCCACACAGACCTCCTGAGAATCTGGCCCAGTCTTCTCAACTCCTTCTCCTCCCAGCTCCACTGCCCCTCCCCCTCCCGCTCTGGAAATTTATCCTGACTCCTGCCCAATTCCAAACTTCCCCAGGCCCCAGGCCCTCCTCTACCCAGAAGCTCTGAAGGCCATCCAACTCAGCTGGACAGCATTGCCACCTGACCACTGGCCTCTCCAATGAGCCCCAGCAGAGACCCACCGGATCAGCCCGTCTCTCACAGGTGAAGAAACTGAGGCCAAGAGCAATTGCAGAGACAAAGCTTCGGACTGAGAAAGTGCACGGGCTCAGCCTTGGTTCACCTGGAACAAGCCTGGCCTTGGGTCACAAAAATGCTATGGTTCCACAAGGACAGCCATGACGGGTACAGGCGAGGGACAGTAGTCACGGTACCAACAACTCATAGCCTGAGCACAAGTTTGGCCCATCTTTTCCCTATTCAATGCCAGCCATGCAAAGCGCAGGCCCAGTGGACACTGGGATCGACGGGGTGCTGCCAACTCACCACACAGAAATGACTCTGGGTGGGAGACAGAATGAAGCTGGATTCCTGGTGGGTGAGGGTGCGCACGGCTGGTCAGGGAGAACGGAGCTCTAACCGACCCTGGAGACCTACAGGGGGCAGGACATCTTCTCCCACTTCACTGATAGTGCTGACTGAAATGGCAGAGAAGATGGAAGTCCTGGGGTCCTCCCTGAGGGAGAGATAGCGGGAACCATGTGTGGTCACTCCAGTCATCCGTCCCTTCGACCTCACACTTGTTACTTGTTACCATCACTGAAGTTATCCCTGTAATGGCCCTGCCCCCTTACTTCCCACTAGGCTGCTCCCAGGCCCCACTTGTGCTGACTCAGCTCATCCCCTGCAGGACGGCAGTGGCATCCCTAAGTTTAGTCACACAGGTGGCCTGGGCCAACTGTGCCAGTGTTGCCAGCTATGATCACACAGACGATCTCTGCTGCCCAGGGCCTGTCCTCATCGCCTGCTGGGGATGGTCTTCTGATGCAGGCTGTGCCTAAGGCCTGTCTCGCCACTCCACAGGCCTGCTTTGTGCTCCAGGGGCCTCCTGGGCTTCTGCAGCAAACAGGCTTCCTGGCAGTGGAGTGTGTGGGACAATGCCACTAAGGCTGAATTGGGATGGGGGTGGGGAGGGTGCAAGAGGTGGGGAAGAGGTCAACGGCACAGTTCCTGGGGACACTTCTCCATACATTACCCTCAGGCACCACAAAGACCCTTCCTCCTTCATCCACTCATTCAAACGAAGAATTTGGGGGAAACCAGACAAATACGGCTTTTGTTTTCAAAACTGGAACCAATTATAGTGGAGGGGTTAGTTAAATATCCCCAACTATGTTTGAGTCCAGGTTTATGGTGCCCAAATCCAGCTTTTAGAAAAGAGCAGGCAGTGACTGTGTGGGTTTTGGGTACGAGTATGACGGTAGAGGCTGTCCCTTGAAATAGCACAGAACTCACACACCCGGCTCTGCATGATCAAAGATCAACTCTTTAGGCCCCAATCTATACTGAGCACATGCAAGCCTCTATGCCCAGCCCAGCGCACCACAGTTGGCATACCTGGCCCTACTTGCTTGGCCCTGTGTGTCCCATTCTGCACACCCCTCTTTTACATACCCAGCCCTATCCAGCCCTACCAGAGAACACTTAACAGCCATCATCTTCAGCAGAACAGTGGTAATTACTTGCAAGAAACCCTCAAGGCCAGGCCTGTCAACTGCAGATGTGTCCCTCAGAGGAAGCGGTGAGAAGGGTCACTGGAGACTCATCTGAGAGTCTAGCCACTCCCTCCTGCGCCTCCCAGCCATCTGTATGCTATTCTGACCCAATGCCTCAGGAGGTGCTGGAGTCCACAGATTGTAAGGTTAACTGAATGGGAGGTACTCTAGCTATGCTTATAGGGACATCGTCCTCTGTGCTGGGGTGAGAGCTTTTTGTAATATGGCTGTTTTGGATTTGCTCACATTCCTATAAGTACAGTCTCACTCATGCTCTGTAAGTAAGCCCAATAAATTCATTGGTTCCCCCAAGCTGGTTTCGACTCCAAGAATCATACTTGGGTTTATCATTGGGGGTGGGGTTATAAGAAGGGGATAGACATTCTTTACATCTCCCCAGAAAGGGAACTCTTACAACCCCCCACTCTGCATACACAGTCCTGCACACCCAGGCCTGCATGACCCACTCTACACCCTGTCCTACATGCTCAGTCCACCTACCTTGCACACACTATTGCACGTGCAGCCCTGCAAACTAGTCCTAAACACCCATTCCTGTATACCCTGCCGTATTACCACTCCCTTACCCCACCCTGCACTCCTTAGATCTACACAACCAACCTCTACTTCCAGGACAGGAAGTCCGCCAAGGCTTATCTACCTCTCAGTGAAGGCAGCTTCTACTCATGCGCCACTAGGCTATGCATCTAACCAATGCAATGTGGCCAAAGGACCAGTCCTCCAATCCTGACCTGTGAGGATTCAAGAGGTAACACAGAGAGAGCCAAGCTCACAGCAAGGAAGGCACTCCACCTCTGGGTCCACCTTGATCCCCAGCGGCCAGCCTGTGATGACCAGCATTGAGGATGCTATTGTAAAGACCAAGTCTGGATTCCAGTGCCTATTAACATAGATGTCAGGACCTAAGATGCCTATGGGCAAGGGCCCCTAAGTCACCCATACCGTGAGCATCACATGTACAATATGTGAGCCCACATAGTACATGCTGCCTTGAACCCAGATGTACTCCCCCCACTGGATACTGAGCCCCCAACGATGATACAGAGATAAGAACAATTGGACTCTGACCAGCTGGCAGTGTAGGCCAGGGACCCCTTCCACTCCAGCCCTTCTCAGGGTGCAACCTCATCCACAAATACCATGGTTGGACAGTATAAGCTCTGAGGTCACAGCTGCAACACACACCACGGATGATAGTATATCTCAGAGCCCCCTTCCCCACCAGCCTCAAACAGGCGACAAGGAGCTTGAAGAATCCACAGGAAAATGTCATGCCCAACTCCATCTACATTCTTCTGCCCACAGGCTACACACAGCCAGCGCCTGCTGTCTCAGTAGGGCTCAACTCACCAAACCGACAGTGAAAACCATGGAAGCCTTTGGGACAGTGGTCCTGCTAGGCTGAGCCTGGCACATAGCAGTCACCATTAAAACACTGGTGCATGCCACTGTGGAGAAAGGGGAGGGTCTTTGATGAGGGGTGGGGCAGCTCTGGTGCTCCAACAGGATGCAGAAATGCTGGACATGAAGACGGCTCCAGCAGCTGGTCTACACTGTGCTTTCTAGCCCTACAGAGAAAACGGGAGGCAGGGTCTGCACATGGGAAAGTCTCCTACTCTTCAAGCCCTGGGGAGATTATCATGGGCTATGGCCAAGCCAACTCACCAGTCACAGGCCCCAGCTCAGTCTGTCCTGTGCCATATACTGTAACCTGAAGTATCCCCTAGTCATGGCCACACCTAATCACAGCTAAATAGGACCTCTAAGTGGGGCAAAACCCTAACCCATGTCCACAAGGTACCAAAGCCAGGACAAAGCCTGCCATGACCCCATGATCCACGCATGGAAGTCCTTTGCCAAGAGGTCACCTGGTTGTGCGTCAGGGTAACGGCATTGAAGGGGGCACAGAACCAAAGCCTATGGTTCCACAGTCTTCATTCTAGAGTAGCAGGCTGGGGTTGCTTTTTCACCAAGTAGGAGGCTCCTGATGTCCAGAGACCTCCATTCCCAAAGAGCCAAAGTGGCCACCTTGGGTGGAAAGCAGTACCAGCCGGACACTTGATTGCTCGGTCTCTGTTCAGCAGAGGAATTAGGGAGGCCTGTCACATTAGCTGCAGTGGCCAGCACCTGACAGTGGTCAGCCTAGAGCTGGGCTTGGGAGCCGTGCCCTGTCTCTCTCCAAGGGATAGAAGCATCATCTCTAAGGTGAGTAGCATCTTCCTGTTTCCCTCAGGCTGAGCCCAGCTCCATGTTAAGGGCCTGTTGCCTACATTGTGTCCTCAAGAGTCCTTAGTTTCCTTCCCAAGCCTTTGCCTATTCCCTCCCTGGAGAAGCATCTAATTGTGGAACAAAGAGGAAAAGAAATGGCTTCTGAACATTCTAACCAGACCCCACTGCCTCATCTCTGTGGACACCATGGCTGTCCTTACTGAAAACACCAGCTATAAAGGCAGGACCCTCTGTCCAGTGACAGGAGACACAAGGTCAATGGTTCCACTGCAAGTTTGAGTGCTCCACAGACAGACAGACAGACAGACAGGCAGGCAGGCAGGCAGGCAGACAGACAAGCAAGCAAGCAGGCAGACAGTCAGACAGTCAGTCAGACAGGCAGGCAGGCAGGCAGGCGGATGATAGACAGGTGATAAATAGATGATTGATAGATATACATATAGACCTACCAGGACCCCTAGCCACCAGGGGGGCCTCCTACTCAAGTTCTCTTTGACCACGGCCGCTCTCCAAACCAAGTACTCGTGGTGTTACACTAGTACACAACACCCCCAATCACCGTTGACTCTCACCATCCACCTAGAGGCTCAGGCCAGAACGCAGACACCCCCACACACGCACACCCCTTTAGCAGACCTGCTTCCACAGCCACCGTGCTGGTTGAAACCACCACCACTTCTCGCCCCTGCAAATGCCTCCTGCTGTCCAGTTCCCTCACAACTCCTTCAGCAGAGCTACACTAACTTGGCACAAAAGCCCATACAGAGACCCTGCCTGTCACATCCCACCCAGATCTCAGCGTGCTTCCCAGCCCCTACCCCATGGTGGGGTGACAGCTAACCTGTCCTGAACCAGGGGCTCCCAAAAGCAGGTTCCAGCTCCACCTGACCAAGGCCAGGACTGACACTATGAAATGGCGGCTGTCAGCCGAGCAGGCAGACAAATCTGACGGCCAGGCAATGTGTCTCTTCACCTTAGGGGAACAGATGGGAGCCAACATTCAAAGGCGGGCACATATAGATGACACCAACTCCCTGATTTTGAGACAAAGGTGCTTCAGACCAAGAGCACACACTTCTGGTAGCTCCAAGAGTGCTGGAGACAAACCACGAGGAAGAATCCTGGGGCTGGTGTGGGTGGCACAGGCTCACATACTAAAGGTGAGGCAGAAGCCTGAGTCAGAACCAGCAAATGAAGAACCACAAGGATCATCAGACAGGCCCAGCCCAGCCTGGCTCCCATGGGGTGGGCAGGTAATAAGAACAGTGCTTGTGCTGGGCAGTGGTGGCACACACCTTTAATCCCAGCACTCAGGAGGCAGAGGCAGAGGGATCTCTGAGTTGAAGGCCAGCCTGGTCCACAGAGTGAGTTCCAGGACATCCAGGGCTACACAAAGAAACCCTGTCTGGAAAAAAAAAAAAGCAAACAAATAAATGAACAGTGCTTGTGTGGGTCCCTGTGTTAGGACATGATGGTGGCAATATCACCCTGTGCCCTCCAAGGGGTTGACACTAAAGCCACGGATTGCCATATTGGTGGACAAGTACCCTTTTGAGGTCCCTAACATGGGAGCCTGAGGAAACCATACCTAAGGCGACCTTACAAACATCAGACCTTAGACTTAGCTTCATGAGGTACCACACCTCATAAGGAATGGGAGTCATAGAATTATGGATAAAGAATAGGCTGTGTGTGTGTGTGTGTGTGTGTGTGTGTGTACTTAGCTCAGTTACAGAATGCTTGCTTAAAACACAAAACTCTGGCCCCAGTCCCCAGCATGGGGCAGAGGAGGCGGCAGGCCGCAGGGAAGAGGCACTGATAACAACCAAACTATAAAACTGAACACATGATATCAAGTATAGTAAGAGGTGGGTGGTAACTATAAAATCACCAATAATCTGCTGAATACCTGGTGTGGGCCAGGCCACGGCAGGAAGTCTGCCTACAGGGCCTCCCCCTAGCTGCTGACTTGAAGAGACCCTTCAGAACTCCCTCAGAGGAGTCTGAAATGCAAGGTCAAGTGGAAGGGAATCTAAGGCCGTGACCCCTGAAGCCCAAGCAGGTAGAGGGAAGGCTAGGACACTGCAAGCCCCCCACAGCCACAGAACACTCCAGGGACCAGCTGTCCACATGTCTCTTCTGCTCCATTCCTAGTTCCTCACCCCATAGCCAGTGTCTTAGCAAACCGTGGTGCCCTACTGCTTATCCCTCCATCCCTACTGCTGGCACCTGAGACTTGCTTGGGTTGGTCCTGATTTGCCCCATCCAACAGCCTCTTCTCTACCAGGGATCTCATACTATGGAACCCCTTTCAGAGTGGAGGAAGGAGAAGCCCACCCCTGGGGATCAAGGGTATGAATATGAGACTCTCAGCTAAAGTGTATGCATGCTGTCGATAGGAACATGTGTGGGCCTATGAAAATGTACAACTGTAGGCATGTGCCTACACTACATGTGTGGTGGTTTGAATGGCTGGCCCCCATAGGCTCTATATTTGATGCTTAGTCACCAGAGAGTACACTACTTGAGAAGGATTAGGAGGTGTGGCCTTGCTGGAGTAGGTGTGGCCTTGTTGGAGGAAGTGTGTCATTAATGGTGGGCTTTAAGTTTTCAAAAGCCCAAGCCAGGTCCAGTGTCTCTCTTTTTCCCACTGCCTGTGGATCCAGATGTAGAACTCTGAGCTACCTCTCCAGCACCATGTCTACCTGCAGGCCACCATGCTCCCCGCCATGATGATAATGGACTAAACCCCTGAAAATGTAAGCAAGCCCTAATTAAATCCTTTCTTTTATAAGCGTTGTCATGGTCATGGTGTCTCTTCACAGCAATGGAACACTAAGACAGGGCTTGTGACAGAACACGTATATGCATGTGAGCTTGTTATACAAGTGAGCAGCATATGGTTACACGGGCATGGGTGGGTGGGGCATCCGTGTGTATGAATCTATACAAGGCAGAATATGGCTGATTCACCTGGGTGGATGGCAGTTTAAGTACACAGGCGTGGAAATTGTACTCTGTGGTTGGGTGACCTGAGGTACTTAAATAACAGGAGGAGGTCACAGTTGTACAGCAGGGCCCTGTGGGCTCTGTGGAGCGGGCCCTGCATCCATGTGGAGGAAGGGAAACCCAGGAGCTGGGGCCTGGTATATCCAGTTCCCACACTGGAGTGCAGGGCTGATTGGCAGCCAGAAAGGAAACAGAAAAGGAAAAGCAGATGCTGAGGCAGGAAGCAGAGGGGAGCTGGGGTCCAAGTAGCCTTCCTGCAGCTCCTCTAACATATCCCTGACAAGCCAGCCAGAGAGACCATGATGTCCTGGGAGAAGCAGATCTGCAGGAGCCACCTGCCTGGTGCACCTACTGGTCACCCAAGCCCAAGCGTCACCCTAGCCGACCAATTGTGAGTGTCCAGGCTGCTGGGAACCGCGCGGTGAATAGGATCAGAGGCACATACCTCTCACTTCCCATAGCAACAAGTGCCTCCACCTGCCCAGGAATTTTTCTAAGAAAATGTCTGGCCTCTTCCTGGACGGCCTGGCAATGGGCCCTCCCTAGCACCACGGAGGCAGGAGCGGTCAGGGAAGGTCAGGACCACATATCCTCCAGACTGAAGTTGCCTGAGCAGAGCCAAGAGCCTGAGCTCTCTTCCCCAGACATACAAAGCACATGCAGGGACCAGCGTATGAGAGGCCCTGGGCGGCCAGCTTCCTGGAGGTGGCGCAGGTCTGAGTTCCTTTGCCATCTGGACAGCTGCTTCTCTCCCCCTTGGCTACTCTGACCACATCCCAGAACCTCTCGATGCTAGACAGAAGGCTTCCGGCCAGTCCCTACCTCAGCTTTCCAACCTGTGCTATCACTGTTCTGCCCTGAGCTTAAGGACCTGTACCACGTGGCATCGGGCTAAGACTCATACCAATAAGGGACCTTAAAACGTGGCCTTGCCCGAAAATGGGGTCAACATCAAGATGGGAATGAAGACCTGGGCTAGGCTGGTTCCTAAACACATGTAGTGTCCTTACATGGAGCAGGAACTAGGAGGTCATACACAGACAGAGGCAGCGCAGCGGAGAACAAAGTGGCTACGTGTCTCGGACACCAAGGACATCTGGGCTGCCAGCGGCTGGGAGAGGGAGCTTGGCTGACGCAGGCCCTGGATGTCAGGTCGCAGCTACCAGCTGTGAGGGCACATCCAGAATCACCTGGGAAGAGAGCCTCAGCGAGGAACTGTCTGGATTGTGTTGGCCAGAGGGCATGCCGTGAGAGACTTTCTTGACAAACAAAACAAAAATGAGAGAGCCATGTGTGTCCCCCCCACACACACACACATACACACCCTGCTCTTCACTGGCTGTGACTCACTCCTTCAGATTCACACACTGACTTCTCTGCAGGGATAGATGTCACCTGGAATTGTGAGCTGAATAAATCCTGTCTGACTTAGGGTTCTGTTGCTATGATAAAACACCATGACCAAAAACAACTGGGGGGGAAGGGATTGTTTCATTTTACAGCCTGGCTCACACAGGCCAGGTGTCTAGATCATGAAGGGAAGTCAGGGAAAGAACTCAAGGCAGGAACTGAAGCAGAAGCAATGGAGGAACCATGTTTACTGGATTGTTCTCCATGGCTTACTCAATCTGCTTACTTGCTCTTCCTCCCTTCCTTCTTTCCTCCCTTCCTCCCTTCCTTCTTTCCTCCCTCCCTCCCTCCCTCCCTCCCTCCCTTCCTTCCTTCCTCCTTTTCTCCTTTCTCTCTTTCTCTTCCCCTCTCTCTCCTCTTCTTCCTCCCTTCCTTATTTTTTGTTTACCTAAGACAGGGTTTCTCTGTGCAGCCCTGGCTGCCGTGGGATGGTCCTTCTGTACGCTGTGAATATATATTGCTCTCATTGGTTGATAATAAAGCTGTTTTGGCCTATTGCAAGGCAAGATAAGGTTAGGCAGAAGAACCAAACTAAGGACTCGGGGGAAGAGGGGTGGAGTCTGGAGAGAGACTGCAAGCCACCGAGCAACAGGATGCTGGAG
Source organism: Peromyscus nudipes (assembly GCA_902168325.1). Taxonomy (NCBI): domain Eukaryota; kingdom Metazoa; phylum Chordata; class Mammalia; order Rodentia; family Cricetidae; genus Peromyscus; species Peromyscus nudipes. The sequence goes on from CABHPH010140560.1 coordinate 37,813, forward strand.
GACCGGTAAGCCACCGGACAAGCAGGATGCTGGAGGACCAGTAAGCCACCAGAGAAGCAGGATGCTGGAGGACCGGTAAGCCACCGGAGAAGCAGGATGCTGGAGGATAGGTAAGCCACCGATCAGCAGGATGCTGGAGGACCGGAAAGCCACAGACCACACGGCAATAAATAGATCAATCGGAGTGGGTTAATGTAAATGTAAGAGCTAGTTGATAATAGGCCTGAGCCATCAGCCGAGCATTTATAATTAATATAAGCCTCTGTGTGGTAATTTGGGAAACAGCTCCTGGGTATTTGAGAACAGGCAGGTGGGAGAGGACCCTGTGTTTACACCTGGCTGTCCTGGAACTCACTCTGAACCAGGCTGGCCTCAGACTCAGAGATGTGCCTGCCTCTGCCTCCCAAGTGCTGGCATTAAAGGTGTATGCCACCACCACCTGGCTTCAATCTGTTTTCTTAAACAACCCAAGACCACCTGCCCAGGGGTGGCACTCCCAGATCAATCACAAATCAAGAAAATCCCCACAGAGTTGCTTACAGGTCAATCTGATGGAAGCATTTTCTCAATTGAGGTTCCCTCTTCCTAGATGACTCTGGCTGGTGTCAAGTTGATAAAAATGAATCAGCACAAACACTTTATTCCCTAAGTTGATTTGTTTTTTATCATTGAAAATGAAACGAAGACATCAACTCTAGAAGGGTTAGTCCCCTAAGATGCCCCATTGCCATCGCTGCCACAGCCACAGGAGTCTCCTATCTCCACTACCCTGACCTCGTCCTTCCCTGGTACTGCACCTCATACCCCATGTCCTGCTGGGACTCCTACCCAGGTACACACAAGGCCACCTAAACACACAGGCCACCATGGGACAGGGCTTTCCCCACCCTGCCACTCCACCCTGCCCTGCCTTCTTCCTGCTCTGCCACCACACTTCTCACTCAGGAGAACTTCCCACCCTCCCAGGAGGCCATGTGCCCCACAGCATACTTCCTCTGTCCCATGGCAACTGTGGAGTGGTACACTCATACTGGTACATGCTACCATATGCATCAAGATACTGTGCTGCCTTGATATGGTGCTTCTCTTTCTGAACACAGCCCTTGTCTTCAGTTCGGGATACACTATAATAGTCTGTCTTGGGAACCTACAATACATATCCTGCAAAAAACAAAGCCTATGGGACTCAGAGAGGGGGAGAAAGAGACAGAGACAGGCAGGCAGAGAGACAGAGAGAGAGACTGGACTCTCTTGCAGTCTGCTTTCAGTGTCCTTCATGCTCCATGGAGCTGGGGCAGCTCCTGACATTTGTCCTCCACAGCCCACACTGGGTCCACACTCCCCTGAGCTGAGCCCAGCCACCACAGGCTAGTGCCTCACCCCTGCAGGTCTGTCTCAGGAACTGGATGCAGCAGGATGGAGATTGGCTGTTTAGGACAGGCACCTTGTTGGCTGTACACACGTTCCCCTCCTTCAGTAGAAGGGGGTGAGTCCCAACACAGGCCTTGAGCAGCTGTGGCTTAGACATTAGGAGGGTCTGAACAAAATTTGCCAGTTAATTGGAAAAAGAATGGAATCCAGTGTGGCCCTACTGCAGCCAGGGTCTGGGCTGTCACCTGAGGCCAGATGGGGGGTCTGAGGGTCATACTGCAGCTGGGGCCATACAGATCTGAGTGGCCTGCACTGCCACAAAATGCCATGGTGATGTCCAGGCCCGGGCTGCTGCCGAGGGCCATGTCTGGGTCCGTGACCCCATCACAGCCAGGGTCTGAGTTGATGTCCATGGCTCCTGATACTACCAAGGGCTTTTCAGATGCCCGGGGTCTGGTCAGCCTTCTGAGACTATGGTGGTATTGTGTTCCCCAAAATATTGTGCACCCTAATAAACTTATCTGGAGTCAGAGACAGAACAGTCACAATATTAAACATAGAGGATAGGCAGTGGTAGCACATGCCTTTAATCCCAGCACTTGGGAGGCAGAGCTAGGCAGAAATCCATGTGTTCAAGGATACAGCCAAGCATGGTGACTCACGCCTTTAATCCCAGAAAGCGAGCCTTTAATTCCAGGGAGTGGTGGTAGAAAGCAGAAAGGTATATAAGGTGTGAGGACCAGGAACTAGAGGCATTTGGCTGGTTAAGCATTTGGCCTGGTTAAGCATTCAGGCTTTTGAGCAGCAGTTCAGCTGAGACCCATTCTGGATGAGGACTCAGAGGCCTCCAATCTGAGGAAACAAGACCAGCTGAGGATCCGGCGAGGTGAGGTGAGGTGGCTGTGGCTTGTTCTGTCTCTCTGATCTTCCAGTTCACCCCAATACCTGGCGCAGGTTTGATTTTATTAATAAGAACTT
>CABHPH010140561.1:0-70758 GCA_902168325.1 Peromyscus nudipes
CTGAGCTCAGGTCCTCTGTAAGAGCACTGTATGCTCTTAACCATTGAGCCACCTCAATTACATTCTCAAGTACACACTTTCACCTCTGAGCTATTGAAGCTGTGTCCATTCTCTGGAAGACACGCTCAGAGTGTGTTTGCTTTCTCTTTTTCTGTCCCAATGTTTAATTGTGATGGTTAGTTCTCTTTGTCAACATGTCACAACCTACCAACACCTGGAAATTGAGCTTCATGAGGTTTTTTTTTTTTTTTTTTTTAGATTGGGTTAGCCTGGTGGATTGTCTTGGTTGCCTTAATTAATATTGAAAGACCCAGCTTGAAAGTGTGTGGCACTGTTCCCTGCTTTAGTGTATAGTACTTTTCACTGCTTGGGGGGACTAAAGTATATAAGGGTAGAGAAATTGTCTGCATGCATTCATTTTCTCTCTGCTCCTAGCTGTGACTGTCATATGACCAGCTGTTTCAAGTTCATGCAGCTGTGATTCCCCAAAGTGATGGACTGTAATCTGTGACTGTGAACTGAAATAAACCTTCCCCCCATCCTAAGTTTCCCTAAGTTTGGTTTTCCAGAGTCTTTTATCATAGCAAAAGAAATAAAAACTGCAAGTACCTTAAGGAGACAGTGCACGTCTGGTCTCACTGGTGCCTCTGCTCTTCTCTGTCCCCTTGATGATGCTGAGACAATGAAGTTCTGGTCAAATTCTAGTCTCTCATGCAAATGCAACAGTTAGGAAGATGAGCCTGAGTGGTCACCTGTGGTGCTGGCCTTTTTGATTGCAGGCTCTAGATCCAGATATTCAGTCCTGCAGTGGTCATGATAAAATCAAGGAGTACAAATGTGAATGTATAGAAGGGCTGAAGATATAGTTTAGAAGTTAAAGGACCAAGCATGCACAAGACCCTGAATTCAATCCCTAGAAACACACACAAACAATTCTGCTCTGTGTGACTGTATATATGTAGGCAGAGGTTTCCTGTCCTACAGACACTCTCAAATAAACACACGGAGACTTATATTAATTATAAATGCTTGGTCAATTGTTCAGGCTCATTGCTAACTAGCTCTTACATTTTAAGTTAACCCATATTCCTTATTTAAGCTCTGCCATGTGACGGTACCTTTGTTAACATGGCAGGTTCATGGACTCCAGCTCTGTGTGGCTGATGACTCCAGACACTGTTCATCTTCCTCCCAGCATTCTCCTAGTGTGGCTCTCCTGCCTAACCTGATTCTGTTCAGCTATTGGCCAGTCAGCATCTTCATTAAACCAATCACAGTAACAAATCTTCACAGTGTACAAAATGATTCTTCCACAGCATAGATGATTATAATTCCAGCTCTAGAGAGGCTGAACCAAGACATTTTAAGATTTATTTTTAGTCTGCCTGTAGTGACACATACATCTTTAATCTCAGTACTGGAGAGGGAGGCAGGAGAATCTGTGACTTGGAGGCTCTCCTGGGCTGCATAGCCAGGAGAAAAAGAAGGGACATGATAGGAAAGCTACAAATAAACTCAACCTCAGAATTATTTTCAATTTCATGGGTGTGGGTGCTGCCTGCCTGCTTGTCTGTGCACCCCTTGCATGCAGTTCCCGTAGTGACCACAAGGGGGTGTCAGATCCCTTGGAACTGGAGCCAGAGAGGGTTGTGAGTCAGCATTTAGGTGCTGGGATCAAAACAGCCCTCTCTCTGGCCCCTGAACTTAGAATTCATAAAGGAAACTAAAGACCCTATTATAGAACAGTGAGGAAAGCTTTAGGGAACAGACGGATTTATCCTCAGTGAGACCTCAAGCAAAGAGCAGAGGGAAGCCTTGAGATCCACAGATCCAACAACTGACAATGTAAAAACAGGTTTTAGGCACAACCACACCCTGCTGCAAAAAGAGATTCTTAAGATTGGCAGAGCATGCAAGAGGACATCTGAGTATGAACTCTCAGGTCTAGCTTGAGTTTGGGGATTGAAATTAATCAAGCACTTGTATAGAGTGAAGATGTGGCAGTTACGGCCAATGCTCAAAGCCCTGTTCCTCCACGGGCTACACCCGAGTCCTCCCCCAAAACTTCTGTGGACAGTGTGAAACCTCAGTAAAACCCCCCACTCTATCCCCTACAGACAAAGAGAAGCTTAAACCAGGATTCCTAAGTGTAGATAAGAACTTAGACCCCTTTTTCCCAGGTGGCGGTATCAGCTACAGGGACTTAAGAAAACAGAGTCAGGATGTCTGATGGTAACCGATTAACCACGAGATGCCCCTCTCTAGAGATAACATGACCAGACCCCGGAGATGGGTTGTAAAACTCCTGACAGGGCAAACAGATAAGCTGAAATAAGACAAAGTCCAGGCCCGGGAAAAACTGGACCAATCAAGGATGGACCCGTACTAACCTCCTCCCCTCTAAGAAATTTTATGGGTTTTGCCTATAAAAACCAACTTCCCCAAGAAAGGGCAAGCTCCTCCCGGCCTCACTGCTAAGAGGGAGTGCTTGGGATCGAGCTTCCCTGACTGCGGCTTGTAAACAAGAATAAACCTTGCTTTTGCATTCTGTTCCTAAAGTCTCCGGTGACTTCTTTGGGGATGCGATCTGGGCATAACAGACAGTAGTGCAGGAGATGACTTCACTCAGACCTAAGATTTCACAAATATCCTAGCAAGAATGGAGATATATTCTCTTTTTTTGTTTGCTTGTTTTAATTTTTGTTTGTTTGTTTGGTTTGGCTTTTTTAGTACAGGGTTTCTCTGTGTAGCTCTGGCTGTCCTGAAACTCACTCTATAGACCAGGATGACCTTGAACTTGGAGATTCACCATTTCTGGCTCCTTGGTGTTGAAAAAAGGAAATCCCTGATGAGATGTTCTAAAGAGACACTTGAGGCCCTTCATCTTCCTATCACAGTGTTGAGACAATAGACCCCAAGAAATGGGACTTTCCCAAGAAATCTTTTTTTCCTGACTGACATAATTCTATGTAGACCACGCTGGCCTCAAAATCAAAAAGATCTGACTCCTTCTGTATGCTGGGAAGAAAGACATGCACCACCATACTGGTTCTCATTCTGTCCACACTAAATCTGATCCACATAGTTCATTCAGAAGGTTTCATTTCATATAGACCTTCTTTAAATTCTTGCAGGGGACTAGGCTGCAGAGGAAGTGGAGCTCTGTGAGTTTGAGGCTTAGCCTGGTCTACATCGTGAGTTCCAGGTGAGCCAGTTCTATGTACTAGTGGTTATCTATCTCAAAAACAAAACAAAGCATCTACAGTGGACATGATCACATTCTTTTGGACCTTGGTCCAAATAGAAAAGAATCATTGGGACCTAAAGGCAGCATACTTCTTTGCAAACTGCCTACTATATTCCCTCCAGTCATAAAACACAAAATGAGTCTCTCAAAGGAGAGGCCATTTCATGTTCTTGGAATTCCCAAGCTGCTTAGTCACTTTCACTTGTTTATATTTTTCTACACAGGGTTTCTTTTTCTTTCTTTTTCTTTTTAACTTGAGTGTTCTGTGTTCAAGTACACCTGCAGGCCAGAAGAGAGCCCAGACATTATTACAGATGGTTGTGAGCCACCATGTGGTTGCTGGGAATTGAATTCAGGACCTCTGGAAGAACAGCCAGTGCTCTTAACGTCTGAGACATCTCACTAGCCCTGAGGCAGGGTTTCTCTGTGTAGCCCTGGCTGTCCTTCAGCTTGGTCGTAGACCAGGCTGACCTTGATTCAGAGATCTGTCTGACTCTGACTCCAGAATGCTGGGATTAAAGGTGTGGGCCACCACTACCCTCCTTATGTATTCTTATTCCTCAAAGTTCATGCTCCTCTTTGTAGTAAGATACATATATATGTAATGCTTGAAAAGACAGGAAACCTACTGGTGGGGTGAAAATCCATACATATCTCAACAAGGAAGTGATCAATTAATGTAATAGTATTTGTTGGTTTTATGGCTGTTTCCTTCATTTATCTTTTAGAAAGGATCTCACTGTGTATCTCAGGGTTGGCCTCAGATGGACAGAGATCCGTTTGCCTGGGCCTCCTGAGTACTGGGTTAAAGCGCAGGGTACTACCATGACTTGTCAGTTTTCTCCTCTCGCCCCTGGTATTTCTTGTATGTTGATTCACATTCTTTTTCTCCCAGTCCTATCTTTCTTGCTCCTTTTCTTCTCTCTTATCTCATTGATTCACAGTCTTGGTATGTATCCCTGATTGCCAAGAACTCACTAGATTGACCAGACTGACCTTGAACTGGAGGCAGTTCTTCTATCTGCCTCCTTAGTGCTGAATTTCAGGTATGCATTAGCATGCCAAAGCCTTTGGCATTTTATCACCTTCATGTTTCTTTTTCCTTTTTTGTTCCGTAGTGCAAGCTGACCCTCAGTTATACCAGCAAATCCCCAGAACTAAGGACAAATACTAATATCCAAGCACAGGAGGCATTTAGAACCCTAAATAGGAATGAGCAGAAAAGAACTCCCGCAATGGAATATTGGTAGAATTCTAAGACTACAGAAAAATGAATAGTCATTTTTATTCAGTCCAGGACCTCTTCCATGATATGATGTCACCCACAATTAAATGTCACCCATCTTAAATAGCCTAGCATAGACAATCATGGACTAGCAGACAGGTTTATTTATCTAGCAAATCCTCATGGTTCTGCTCAGAGACTGGTCTCCTGTAGCATGAATCTTAAAGGGTCTTATTAATAAAAACAAACCTGGAGGTGGGTATTGGGGTGAACGCTGGAAGATCAGAGAAGCAGAATAAGCCACAGCCACCTCACCTTGCCAATTCCTCAACTGATTCTGTTTGCTCAGACTAGGTGCCTCTCAGCTGAGCTGTGCTGCTCAAAAGCCTAAAAGCTTAACCAACCTAGTTCCTGGTTTTCTCGCCTTATATGCCTTTCTGGTTTCTGCCATTACTTCCTGGGATTAAAGGCGTGAATCACCATGCCTGGCTGTTTCCAGTGTGGCTTTAAACTCACAGAGATCCGGATGTATCTCTGCCTCCCAAGTGATGGGATTAAAGGTGTGAGTGCCACTATTTTCTGGCCTCTATGTCTGTCTAGTAGCTGTTCTGTTCTCTGACCCCAGATAAATTTATTAGGGTGCATGATATATTGGGGAACACAATATCACCACAGTCTCCTACTTGATGCTAGAGTTAGCAATATTAATCATCCTAACTCTAACTCTTGTCAACTTGACACCCAAACCATCACCATGAAGCTATAAGTTTGCTTTCCTCCTTCACGTATGTTCAGACACTTAGTTACACAAAATGTAGTCAGTCCAATTGCAAAAGATATGTAGTCATTAACTGTTCCCACACTATCTAAAAGCCCAAAGCCCAAGCTGACAAGATGGCTCAGGAGGTGAAGGCATGAGCTACCAAGCCTGTGGACCTGAGTTCCAACCCTGGGACTCATGTGATGGAGGGAGAGAAACAACTCTTGTAAGTGGTCCTCTGTTGACGACACCCATGTGTGTTAGACACACACACACCAAGTAAATGTAATTAATAATAATGAGTCCAAAGTCCATTCAAACACTGAGACTCTAGGCAGTCCTTACATTGGCAGCTCCTGGTAAAGTCACATATTTCTGCCACATGGTGGTGGTGTATGCCTTTAATCCCAGCACTCAGCAGAAGAGGTAGAAGCAGGGAGATCTTTGAGTTCAATATCAGCCTGTCTACATATTGAATTCCAAGATAGCTAGGGCTACTCAGACAAACCCTTTCTCCAAAAACGAAAACCAAACAAGTTATATATTTCTGACATACAACCCAACCACAGAATAAACATTCCAAATTCCAAAATGAAGAAGGAAGTGAAATAAGGAATTATCAGAACAAAGAAACACTGAAATCCAGCAAGGCAAATGCAAATCATGTAGACAAAACAACTATACATATAAAATAAAAACTTAAAAACTTAACAAAATTAAATATTAGTTCTTTTCTTTTTTTTTTATTTTCCGGAGCTGAGGACCGAACCCAAGGCCTTGTGGTTGCTAGGCAAGTGCTCTACCAACTGAGCTAAATCCCCAACCCCTAAATATTATTTCTAAAATCAAATAAAAACAAAAATATATCTGGACCTAGAGGCTCATGCCTGTAATTTCAGCTACTTGGGAGGATGAGGCAGGAAAATCCAAAATTCAAAGACTGGTGAGCAAGAGGCAGAGGCCTGAGTTCACCAGCCTGGTTTATATTGTAAGTTCCAGGAGGGCCAGGTTTGTCCCAAAAGGAGGGGAGGGGCAAGGAAGCTTCTTTTGCTGTGGTATTGATGACTGCAGACTCAGTTGAAAATAAGAAACATAGAAGACTTCTGTGACAACCTCTCCCCCGCCCTATCCACGCTAAAAAGAAAACAGTCTAGACAGTAAGCCACTTAAAAGAACTCTTAAAATCGTGATAGGGATCCTGAGGTGTAACTCTTCACAGTTAATGACTTCTGGTGGGGGTGGGGAAGGACTGTTCTCTTTAAGGGACTGGAAACTGGGAGTTTGACCATGCGCCAGTGAATATACGGGCAATACAAATTGGGCTTGGTTTTATTTTTTCACTCTTGTTTTCTTTGGGGGAGGTCACCAGGGATGGGGGAAGTGACTGTGAACAGAATGCATTATGTGAATTCTAAATAATCAATAAAAATGTTATGTTGGGGGAAAAAAACAAATTCAAAGCTTTCCTTGTCTGCAGAGCAGCTTCTGGGCTAACCTGGGGAAATAAAGAGTACTGAGAGGAGTTGGGGTATAGCTCAGAAAGCTGGAGCCTAGAATGCCATAGGTTCAATTCCAAATACTAGAGAGAACAAACCACTGCTTTCCAGAACCTTTAGGATGCAGTAAATTAGTGACATTAATGCTTCCATTAAAAAGAAAAACCTTGGGGCTGGAGAGATGGCTCAGTAGTTGGGATTGATGGCTGCTCTTGAAGAGGACCAAGTCTAAGGCTGAGCAACCACATGGCAGCTCACAATGGTCTATAATTCCTTTTCCAGGGGACCTGACACCTTCACACAGACAGAACACCAACGTACATAAAATACTAATAAATAATTCTTTAAAAAAAAAGAAAGAAAAGAATACCTCAAGCCAGGCACTTGGGAGGCAAAGGCACAAAGATCTGAGTTTGAGGCCAGCCTGGTCTACAGAGAGAGTTCTAGGACAGCCTGGATTACACAGAGAAACTGTATCTCAAAATTACTAAAAGCAGCCGGGCGTTGGTGGCGCACGCCTTTAATCCCAGCACTCGGGAGGCAGAAGCAGGCGGATCTCTGTGAGTTCGAGGCCAGCCTGGGCTACCAAGTGAGTTCCAGGAAAGGCGCAAAGCTACACAGAGAAACCTTGTCTCGAAAAACCAAAAAAAAAAAAAAATTACTAAAAGCAAGGGGGGAGGGGGGAGAACAAGGGAATCTGTGGCTGATATGTAAAATTAAATTTAAAAAAATTACTAAAAGCAAAAGAGAGGACAAGAGGAGAGAGAGAGAGAGAGAGAGAGAGAGAGAGAGAGAGAGAGAGAGAGAAATTTCTCAAGCCACGTGTCCTAGAGCATGCCTTTACTGCTAGGACTCAACATGCAGAGACAGGAGAATCTCTGTGAGTTTAAGACTTGAGTTTGAGGCAACCCTGATCTACAAAGCAAATTCCAGGACAGCCAGGGCTGTTACACAGAGAAGCCCAGTCAAAAATAAACAAAAAAACTTCTCAGGCTTAACATGATGGCTCATATCCTTAATTTTAGTACAAGAGGGCCTGCATCAGGCCGATCTCTTGAGTTCCAGGCCAGCCAGAGCAGCACAGGAGACCAAGTTTCAAAACCAAACCCCACAGGAGCTACAGGTATAGGCCAGTCAGTCCTGTGATTGCTCACCGTGCATAAAGACCTGGGTTTGATTCCCAGCACCTCATAAATGAGGCTTAGTGGTGTGCACCTGTCATTTAACTCTAGGAAGTGGAGGCAGGAGGATCAGAATTAAGATTATCCTCCACCAAAGAGACAAGAGTTCCAGAAAGGACTACATGAGACCCAGATCATGCCCACGAAGAATCAGGAAATGAGTCTCATGACTCAGGATATACCTGTAAGAACTGAAGAGTCAAATTGCTCCAAATTCAAAAACTTCTGAACAGCAGAAAGAGCACTGATTGGAGTGAAGAGAAAGTCTAGAAAATGGGAGAAAAATCATTGCCAGCTATTTTCTCTTACAAGGGATCAAAAACGTCCAGAATATACAGAGACCTCAAAAATAAACAGCAAACTGCAGAACAGGGTATCCAATCAATGAATAAACAAATGCACTCAACAGTCAGAACAGACAGAAGAAGAAATACAAATTATCAATATACACAGTATCACAACTCAAAGGAAATAATGCTTTTCTTACCCAGGCCCACTCAGGAATGTCACAGCTGTTACTCACGATCCTGCCGCAGACAGAATAGCCATAGATAGACATGGAGACCAGAAAATGGTGGCACACATGTCTTTAATCCTATCACTTGGGAGGCAGAGATCCATCCGGATCTCTGTGAGTTTAAAGCCACACTGGAAACAGCCAGGTATGGTGACTCACATCTTTAATCCCATGAAGTGAGCCTTTAATCCCAGGAAGTGGTGGCAGAAAGCAGAAAGGTATATAAAGCGTGAAAACCAGGAACTGGCTGGTTAAGTTTTCAGGCTTTCGAGAAGCAGTTCAGCTGAGTGCCATTCGGATAAGGACACAAAGGCTTCCAGTCTGAGGAAACAGAATCAGCTGAGAAGTTGGCCAGGTGAGGTAGCTGTGGCTTGTTCTGCTTCTCTGATCTTCCAGCATTTCACCCCAATACCTGGCTCCAGGTTTGTTTTTATTAAAAAGACTGTCTACGTTTTGTGCTACAATAAAAGTTAACATTTTGAGGGTATAACAATACTAAGGGTCTGGCATGTATAAAATATGGGGCACAATTGAGTGAGAGAAGTATGGGAAAGAAGAGATTAGTTTATAACAGCAGTTCTCAACTCATTAGGGTTCATAACAGCAGCAAAATTACATTTCTGAACTAGCAATGAAACTAATTTGAAGGTTGTGAGGTCAACATAACACGAGGATCTATGTTAAAGGGTGGCAGCATTAGGAAGTCTGAGAAGCAGTGGTCTAGAACATATTTATAATCTAAAGAATCATTCTTTTTTACCATTTAAAGAAGGAAAAGTTCTTAGACTTATTGATGCATGTGTTTTATGTATATGAATGTTCTGTCTTAACACATGCTAGAGGAAGGAATCAGATCCCATTTCAGATGATTGTGAGCCACCATGTGGGTGCTGGGAATTAGACAAAGGACCTCTAGAACAGTAGTCAGTTACCCTTAACTGCTAAGCCATCTCTTCAGCCCCCACACCCGCAATTTGTTTTAAGTGTCAGGGAACTGATGGCGTAGCTTCTTTGGTAGATTGCATAGCTAACACACAGTAAGCCCCGGGATCACCTTCACCACCACATAAGCCAGGTGTGGTGTAGCAAACCTGTAATCACTGCATTTAGGCGATGGAGGCAGGAGGACTAGGAGTTCAAGGTTTAATAATGAGTTTGGGGCCAGCCAGGGCTACACAGAAGCTGTCTTTAAAAAAAAATGGGGTCAGGGTATTCTAGCCAGTTTTTTTTTTAACACTTTACTCTTTATGGGCCTGCCACTCAGTTCCCAAATAAATACCCAGAGGCTTATTCTTACTTATAAATGTCCGAACTTAGCTTGCCTTATTTCTAGCCAGCTTTTCTTAAATTATCCCATGTACTTTTGGTCTCTGGGCTCTTCTTACCTTTCTCTATTTCTGTAGGTCTTTTCTTTCCTTCTTAATCCTGGTTGCATGTGAAGATGGGCGGCTGGCCCCTGGTATCCTTCTCTCCTCCTTTTCTCACCCCCCTTTCTTCTTCCTTTTATTTATTCTCGCTGCCTGCCAGGCCCACCTGTCCTTTCTCCTGCCTCACTATTGGCTGCTCAGCTCCTTATTAAACCAATGTGGTCTTTTAAGCAGGCAAAGTAACACAGCTTCACAGAGTTAAACAAATGCAACATAAAAGAATGCAACACATCTTTGCATCACTAAAACAACATTCCACGGCATAAAAGAATGTAACACATCTTAAATAATTATTCCACAACAGGGTATCAGGGAGGTGGTTCAGTAGGTAACTCTATTTGCTACCAAGGATCTGAGTTTGATCCCAGGGACCCATATAAGGAAAGGACAGAAATCATTCCCACAAGTAGTCCTTACTCTGACCTCCACATGCCACCACCCCAAATAAATAAAAATGTAAAATGAAAAATAAAAAAGGTTGGCTGAGGGTGGTGTGTTAAAATTCTAATCCCAGTATTAGGGAAGCAGGGGAAGGTGGATCTTAGTTTGTGGCCACCCTCCTCTACACAGTTAGGTTCATGACAGCCAGGGCTATACAGAGAAACCCTGTGTCAAAAAAATAAAGATTATGAAATGCTTGTTCATGTGTGTATATATAAACAAAATGAATCCACACAAATTAACTCATAATTTTATTTAGCTAGGATTTTAATGAACTGAAAATCAAATACTGTACTTGAAATGGATATTATCTTCAGTTCCCAAGAACTTTTTGAGCAATCTATGTACAATATATGCATGTTCATGTGTGTGTGCATGTATATGTGATATATGTATGTGTAGTGAGGTTGGGTTGATGTTGGGTATCTTCCCCTTTCTCTCTCTTCCACCTTAATCTTTTGGAGACAAGGTCTCTCAGTGAATCTGGATCTCACTGAATCAGCCAGACTCCTTGACCAGAAAATCACTAGGTCCTGTTGTCTCCCTCTCCTCAGCTCAGGAATTACAAGTACACAGGAGTGTGCCCCGATTTCTATATGGGTGCAGTTACAGATATGAGATTATAACGGATAGCCTCATATTTGGATGGTAAACACTTTACCCTTCTTTAGTACACTAAATACCTATTTTAACCATCTGCTAATCTTGGCTTTCTGATTGCCTTAGCCAGATGTTGTAGTCCATGCCTGTAATCCCAGCTCTCAGGAGGCAGCTTCCAGGCTAACCTGTGTTAGTGTGAGACCCTCATCTCTACCTCCAGCCCTAGACAAGACTAAGTCAAATGGCATCTGCTGGCTACCTTACATTCCAGACTTTCTGACTTTGGCTTAGTCATGTAAGAGACTTATCAGAAGAAAAATCATTCAGGAGTAACTAAGGTGAACAAATCTTGCAAGATTGGAAAATAAACTAAAATAAACTAACAACAACAACAAAAATCTACAGGAAACTCTAATTGGTTGTGGATCACTATTATTGATTGCTTTTCATCCAAGACAGCAGTTGAGATAAATTATTCTCTCTGGAAAAATCAAATGAGGTGGTGAAGGCCAGAGCCTTAAAGTCATAAAAACATGAATCCCAATTCCTCTATATCCGTGCCATTTAAAAAAAAAACAAAAACAAAAACAAGGTTTTCTATTTATTTGTGTTAGTGGGACTCTGTGTATTCTTTATTTGTGGATGCATTTAAGGTCAGAAAAGAACATCAGATCCCTTCGAGGTGGGAGTCAGGCAAAACTAAGGCTGGAGATGGTAGAAGAGCTCATAGCATTGTCTGTTCTTACAAGTACTTAGGTTCAAATTCCATTATCTACATGGCAGACACAGCCATCTATAACTCCATCCCAGGAGTTCCAAAGCCTTCTTCTGTCTGCATGTGCACCAGGCACACATGTGGTACATACATACATGCAGGCAAAACACAACACACACACACACATGCTGTGGGATATTCTGTATGACAAATGTGTTGCTCTGATTGGTTAATAAATAAAACACTGATTGACCAGTAGCCAAGCAGAAAGTATAGGCAGGACTAACAGAGAGGAAAATTGAGAAAACAAAAAGACAGAGGGAGAGACCTGCCAGCCGCCACCATGACAAGCAAGATGTAAGGTACCGGCAAGCCACGAGCCATGTGGCAACTTATAGATTAATAGAAGTGGGTTATTTAAGATTTAAAAAAGTAGATAACAAGAAGCCTGACATGGCCATACAGTTTATAAGTAATATAAACGTGTGAGTGATTATTTTATACGTGTGTTGTGGGACTGTGGGGGCTTGGTGGAACCTGGAGAGAAGCTCTCCAGCTACACACACACACACACACACACACACACACACACACACACACTGTATAAATGAAACAGGAGGTGGAGAGATGTCTCAGCATTTAGGAACACTTGATGTTCTTCCAGAGGAATGAAGTCAGTTCCCAGCACTCCACTGAGGTAGCTCACAACCACCTTCAACTCCATGTCATCATTTGGCTCTACCAATGTGGGAGGATAGCTCCACCCTGTTGAAGGATTCTTGGGAGAGGTGAGCACAATGAGGAAATAGTAGATAGAAATATATGCAGATATGCAGAGAAAGACAGAGATACAGAATAGCTTTGGGTGGGCCCAGGGTCAATACCATGTCTCCTCAAGTTTTATTATAGTGGGCTTTTTATAGACTACCAAGGGGAGAGGCAAAATCCTACCACTTTCAAGATCAAAGCACAATGTACACCCAAGTATAGACTGTTCAAAATACCTGGTCATGTTGCCTGTGGGCAAAGCATCTCATTCTCCACCCCTGCTGGGTAAAGCAAGCTCAGATTCTCCCAACTTGAGTAAGGTCTCACCAGGGGAGCCTCAGTGGCCCCCACAAATTCCCCCTTCTTAATAATATAAAGATCTTAAGTGAGGGGGTTGGGGATTTAGCTCAGTGGGAGAGCGCTTGCCTAGCAAGCACAAGGCCCTGGGTTTGGTCCTCAGCTCCGACAAAAAAAAAAAAAAAAAAAAAAAAGGATCTTAAGTGAGGGTGCAGACCTTGACTCTAGTCAGCTTTCCTTAAGAGCTTATAAGTAGCTGGAATAATCACAGAAATACATGTCTTCCTTTATGGCTGCTATACCTCCTAATTCAGGAGTAGAGGATGATCAAGATAGAATGGCTGTTTTCAATAGGTCTAGTATGTCTAGAACAGTTTTAGCTACATCAAGCACTTTTTAAAATCAATAAACCCCTGATGCGACCACATCAAATCTAAGGACTCCTTAGCATCACCATTCACACTAACAGGTTGACATCATAATTCTAGTATGAATATTAATATACAGGCGTACAATTCTCACAAACTTACATCCAAAAGTAAACTCTTAATAGAACTATTTACACTTCATAAAATTTACCAAACATCCAACAGAACTTTTTGCATTTCTTCCTAACAAAACATAGGGTACATTAGTACAGGCTAACATTATCCATACAAAGAATCAGAAAGTGTCTTTGATTTGAGCTGCTCTAATCCAGGAGCAAATACTTTATCCCAACTTCTACTCATCAGTATATTTTTTAAAATTAAATCGACTGAGGAATAAAACAAATCCCCCTTACTTTATATTTTTTGAAGCTTCATCTTGAGCCTGGGTAGAAAAAACAAACTTCTCTATTCTTACAAAAAACAGTTTCATTTTTACACAAACAGTTACATTTCTACACAAAACAGTTTGTAAGTCATCACAGTTGATTGTGTGTGTGTGTGTGTGTGTATGTGTGTGTGTGTGTGTGTGTGTGTGTGTACCCGTGTGTGAAGTCAAAACTGTCCCAAACTAGTCTTGTTCATTCCATTTCTTAAGTCTGAAAAGTTCAGTCAGTTCTGATACTAGCCTTAAAGTTCCACTGAATTCTCAAGATCTGGGCCTGGCCCCACTGCTGCCCTGAAATCTCTGTAGAGCTGTCCAAGTCAAAATGGACCTGAAGCAAAAACTTCTAAATATAAAGAGACCCACAACCAAAAATTTGTTGCAGTTCCCCTGAATACAACAAGCCAGTACACACAAGAATCTCTAAAACTTTTGCTCTCAGGTTCAGAGGCACTTTATGGCCTGCTAGCCTGGCCCTAAGAAATTTGTCCCAAATGGGGAAAAGATTGTGTCACCATAGCTGAGTAGCTGCAGACCTCTTCCAAAGAGTTCTCTGTGCAGCCAGCATGAACCAGGAAGCTGTCTCTTAAGGGAGCCATGTATTTCTTCACAGCCAGCAAACAGATGCTGCATGGCTTTGACTGCTGACTCCAACCCATTCAGTTTTACAATCCCAGGCCTGGGGCCTGAGGACCTTCAGTCTCCCATGCTGCATGGGCTCAAGTTGCCTCCCTGTCCCTATGAGATTTCCATTCAGCATGCTGGTCCTGTTACCTGCCCTGCTGGTGACCTTGCATCCTCTGTGTGCTGCCTTATGGTAGCTTGACATTCATCCTGAAGTAAGGCTCTGCCTCACTTAGCAGTTCAAGTGCTGCTGCTAGGGTATCAGACCCTGTGCACAAAAGCTTTGCTGCCTTCTCCATACCTGGGCCCTCCACCAGGACTCTCCCTTGGATCTGAAGCACTGCTTCCACCAGGCTTCCATCCTTGCGGATGTGGCCTCATCTCCACAAGGACCTTGGTGTTCCCTGAATGCATACATGCTCAGACTGGAAGGCATCTGCTCCCTGTCCCACCTGGGGTGCAACCCCTGACATCTTTCTCTGGAGGCTTTGTCTCACAAGTAGGAACCCATGGTGCCCTGGGGATCACCCTCCCCTGCCTGCTGACAGACATACTCTGGTGCTGGGGTTCAAAGTCTCTGGCTGCACTCTCCAAGCCACCACCACTGCCTGCTATTCACCTCTGCCCTGGCATCTCCACTTTGCCCTCAAGGTTGCAGAGCATAGCCTCTAGCCATGTCAGTCCAGCTCCCACACACAGTCTGACTGATTGTGCTCTCCTCATTGTGGCTTCTTCACAGCAGAAAATGCACAGACCCTTGGTGCTCAAGCTGTCTCTCTGGGCTATCTGCTACCTGTGATGTAATGATGTCCTGTATGTCTCAGCAGTGCTGATGCTGGGTCAGCTGATGCTCCAGCTGTTGTTGCTCATAGTGGGAGCTTCTAAAGCTGCTGCTCATTCTGGGACTGTTAAGTCCCCAGTGGCTGCTCAGTTCTTGATGCTGCTTTCCGCATCCTAGGTTCCATGCTCAGGAAAATCTATTCTATCCTGTTACTGTTTTTTTTAATTAAATAATTTGAAATATGCTTTGGATGAAGCAAAGAATTCTCCAGAGACCAAGGGAAATCTGATGGTTATTTGATCCCATTTTGTCCAGGTCAAGGCTTCTTGGCCTTGGCCATGGTCATTTGCACAGGTGAATCTGCTGTTGTGAGCTAGTCTGTGCATTGTAGATCTGCCCCAGATTCTACCCTCAAGATACCAGAAGCAACATCGGTGTCAGCAGACACAGTCCAGGACAAGGGGTAGAACCATGGCTGTGTCTAGCAGGAAGTAATCCCACACAGTCCCCACTGTTCAGGAACAACACAGTGCTGAGGCAGTCAGGGCAGACAATGTCATGGCAATCCTGGAGGTTTCTGGTCAACTGAGGACTTGGTGGACCCAAGTGCCTGGTCTGCTCTGTGTGGACAGGGACAGTGGCCTGTGCTCAGGATGAACACTGCCTCAGCCTCTGATGGAGATGTGTGTGAGCTCCCAGCACAGATGAGTCTTGTACCAAACACTTATGTGAGAATGTAGTGTCACAGCTTCTTCAGAGGGCTGGGATGGGGGAATGTTGGAGTTGCTCAAGGATGAGGACATGAACTCAACTGTTTTAATATAGCAAAATATTTTTATTTATAATTAAAAGTTCACAATTGAAAAATCATACATTTTTACACAAACAATTTCATTTTGTTAAATTTGCACTCATCTACAGAACTTTCACACAACAAGCACCTGAAACTGTGCATGCAGTAGGAAATGCAAATACTAAAACATATTTATAAACCAAATGATAGCTGAAGGCCCTGCCTCAGCTAGACAATTACAGAGATAGAATACTGTATATATATATTAAAAAACTTCACTTTCAAGAT
This sequence comes from Peromyscus nudipes, assembly GCA_902168325.1. NCBI lineage: Eukaryota > Metazoa > Chordata > Mammalia > Rodentia > Cricetidae > Peromyscus > Peromyscus nudipes. Next base: position 15,974 of record CABHPH010140561.1, read on the forward strand.
TCAACAGCAGCTTTTTTCACAAAAACAAAATCATAACTTTCTTATTTTATTTAAACTGACTCAGCTGTATCATTTTCTGTTTTAATATCAATGGGTGTTGCTACACTTTCTTCTGAACAGGCTAGTGGGGCATCAATTTGCTCTTCCTTAACTTTGGGACATTCACAAGGTTCTTGCAATTCGTTTTTGACAGTGTTCAACATAATGTTCCAAGGGTTTTCAACTGAAGTCTTGATGGCAGATGGTGTACAATCAAAAGAAGATGTATTTTGGTCATCTGCATAACAGGATGGATGGTAAATCTTTCCGTCTACTCCAATAGCATTCTGTAAGTGCCATTCCTCCTCCTCTTCATCCCAGTACTGTTCAAATTGTTCTTGACAGATTTCACACCTCTCAAGGGCTCCAGCTGGTCCAGCAAGGACACTTTGGAACTCCTTTGCTTTAGAAGCCCCCTGAGAATTCAGCACAACCTCTTTATGAAACTTTTCAAAACACTGGCGCTCAGCTATATCTTCGAATTCTATCCAGTCTGTTAAACTGTAGTACCAATGTCTATGAGTGACCTTTCTGCTAACATCTTTCTTAGTTGTATTTTGCCTATAATGCCAGTCCAAGTGATGTGCATAAACATCTCTCTGGGATGTCAGAAACCTCATTCCACAAGAAGAACACTGAATCCCAGTATACAGCTGGTTTATAACACTGTCATAACGTTGTTTCAATTCTTCTGTTGTAAAATTAGTGAGATCTGGAACATCTGGATCTTCATTCTGAGCCTTTTTCCTCTTCAGTGGGAGGCTGAGCATCAGCCTCCTTTTCCTGTGTTGTAGTTGAATCAGGCTGTGACAATTTGAGAATTCCTGTTTTTACCAGTTTTGAAAACAATTCATTTACATCCACCTCACTGAGATGATGATCAGGATATGCCTTAGGAAGACCTCCTGAAGGATTTTGAATAAAAGCTCCAGCATTTTGTGGATGAACTGGTAACAATTGTTGTCCTTGGCCAAATGCTACTGACTGAGCAACACCAGTCAGAACCTGTTGAGATGGCAGAATATCTCCTACTGACATTGGACTAGGTAAATTGCCCAAGTTTCCCAACTGAGAACTCTGAAGACTCTTTTCATTAAAATAGTGTCCTGAAGCTCTGTTAAGGGCATTTGGGAAATTCTGGTTTCCAGGGCCATGAGATCCGTTAAAATTGGGTCCTTGAGGTGTATCAAATATTTGTTCATGTCTTTGGAATTGAAGTCGTTGAGATGGAACATTCAAAGCATTGCTGTAGCTAGAGTTTTCCTGCCGGGCCCACAGTCAGGACAAATCTCTGCCACCCGCCAGTCTCCGAGCTCCCAAGTCCCGCCAGTCTCCGAGCCCACTTATAAAATAAACACACAGACGCTTACATTATTTAAACTGCTTGGCCATTAGCTCAGGCCTATCATTGTCTAGCTCTTACTCTTATATTTAGCCCATTTCTATTAATCTCTACTTTGCCACGTGGCTCGTGGCTTACCGGTACTTTACATCTTCCTTCTCCTGGCCGCGGCTCCACGCCGTCTCCCCTCTACCTTCCTCTTCCCTCAATTCTCCTCTCTGTTAGTCCCGCCTATACTTCCTGTCTGGCTACCGGCCAATCAGCGCTTTATTGATACAGAGTGATATCCACAGCACATTGCCAGGTGGGTCATTATATGGGCCAGTCTGATTGAAAGATGCAAGCCTTTGTGAAGGATGATTGTCATATTGGGGATCTTGCAGACCAAGAGGAATATCAGATCTTGATGCTTGCTGCTGTTGAGGCCCATCAAATCTTCGAGGTACACTATCAAATCTTGGTTGAACCTGCTGTCCAAGTGGCCCAGCAAATCTCTGTGGACATGGCTGACCAGTTCTTTCAAATCTAGTACCTGTCTAGCCATGTGTTCCATCAAATATTGGCAAAAGTGACGGGTGACATGGCTGTCCATCAAAACTTAAAGAGTGACAACCTTCAAATCGAGGACCACCTTGACCCAGAGGTGCTTCAGTTCTGAGGCCACCTCCTGGTACAGGACCCTCAAACCTCATTCCACATCCTTGTTGAACTAAAGGTCCTTCAAACCTGATCCCAACCCCTGGTTGGCCATGTGGTCCCTCAGACACAAGGTTCACACCTAGTTGATTATGTCTTTCCGATCTCAGACCAGCTACAGACTGACCCTGGGGACCCTCAAACCTCATTCCAACACCTTGCTGTAGCAAAGGGCCCTCAATTCTGATAGCACCACCTGGCTGACCATGAGGCCCATCAAACCTAATTGCAGCCCCTGATGGACCATGACCCCCCTCAAATCTAAGTCTACCTACTGGCTGGCATCGAGGATTATCAAATTTAAGGCTGCCCACAGGCTGTCCATGAGGGTCTTCAGACCTCAGACCACCCACAGGCTTACGCCTGGGTCCTTCAAATCCCAAACCACCTGGGGATCCCCCAAAACTCACACAGGGTGAACTTTCAAATTGAAAACTGCCTCGTCCTCGTCCTCGTCCTTGAACAATTGTCCCTTCAAACCGCCGAGGTATTGCTACTGGTCCTGGAGAAACTTCAAATCTCAAAATAGGATAGATAATGGAATATTTTCTCTGAGTTTGTCAAATGCAAATGGACTAGACATTGTTTAAGTATTTATTGCTTGTATGTATTGTATACAGTTATTGTACTTATTGTATATAGTCTTTCTTATATTGGTTATAAAGTTTTTCCTTTTTTTCTTTTTATTGGAATAGAAAGGGGAAATATGGTGATATTTTATTTGTGCTGGAATGTGATTTTTATTTGTATGTTAATAAATAAAGTTGCCTGGGAATCAGAGCTAAGAGCAAGCCATTCAGCAGAAGTCTGGTAGTGGTAGCACACACCCTTAATCGGATCACAGGGCAGGCAAAGTATCTGTGTGTTCAAGGACACAGCCAGCATGGTGGCACACGCCTTTAATCCCAGTACCAACCATAGAGACCTGGAGGTCTGTAAAGACAGGCAGTGACGAGGAGGTCATATGGTTGGGTTTAGAACCAATCAGAAGGCAGAACAGAAAGGCAATAAAAAGAGAGGACACAGGAAGAAGGTCTCTCTCTCAGGGAAGGACGGCAGCGAGTGGTAAGAATATGTGGTCTTAGCTCTTGGCTACTGCTCTTATCTCTAGGCTTTTAACTCTTTACTTGGCCCTGTGTTTCTTATTTTAATAAGACTGTTTAGAATTTCTTCATTACATGCAAATGAGTTTTTTGAGTGGCTGTTGAAAAAGGCATCAGAGTGCAAGTTACTTAGCACATCTAAAAAGCAAAAGAAGAATACGGATCTTTTTTCACAATTGCTTAATGGCTTTACATACTTTATAGAAGAATCCTAAATTCTGTCCATAACAAAGACTTACAGCTCAATTAAAACTCAGCAAACAAAAAACAAACAACAACAGGATCCAGAGACTCCTGCAGACACCCTGTCTCCGGTTTATACAGGAAAGGAAAGTTTAACAGGATCCAGATGCTCCTGGAGAGCTGGAAGTGGACAAGAGATTCCCGGTGAGGCTGTGACTTTTCTTCCCCCGAGGTTCCACCTGGGTTGTCCCCCATCCTTCCTCCAAGGTCAGCAGGCAGTGAAGCCACAGCCTCAGGAGAACCAGGGAGCAAGTACTAGGCTTCAGAAGGGAGGGGGGTGTCCAGCACTTCACCTTACACGGTAGCGGACCTTGGAGGGCGCTTCGGCACAATGGCGGAGAAGATGCTGGACAAGGCTGGGGCTGACGGGGACCTGGAAGACTTCTGTCGCGATTATCAGTCATCGCTGGAAGACCTGACTTTCAATAGCAAACCACACATCAATATGCTGACCATTCTAGCTGAGGAGAACCTGCCCTTCGCCAAGGAGATCGTCTCTCTCATTGAGGCCCAAACCGTCAGGGCTCCTTCCTCGGAGAAGCTCCCTCTTATGTACCTTATGGATTCTATCGTGAAAAAGGTTGGAAAAGAGTATCTCACTGCCTTTACTAAAAATCTAGTTGAAACATTTATTTGTGTGTTTGAAAAGGTGGATAGAAATACTAGAAAAAGTTTATTTAAATTACGTTCCACATGGGATGAAATATTCCCTTTGAAGAAACTTTATGCCTTGGATGTCAGAGTCAATTTATTAGATCCTGCTTGGCCTATTAAACCTCTGCCCCCTAATGTGAAGACATCTAGCATCCACGAGAATCCCAAATTTTTAAATAAATCACCTGAGGAGCCTTCAGCCCCTGGCACAGTGGTCAGCTCCCCCAGTATTTCCACTCCACCAATTGTACCTGATGTACAAAAGAATCTTACTCAAGAACAACTAATAAGGCAAGAGATACTGGAAAAACAAAAACAGTTGTTAGAACTTCAGCAGAAAAACCTGGAGCTTCAGAAGGATATAGAAGAACACATGAAATTATCTCAACGCGGGATGATTGGAAGTAGAGGTCATATCATAAATGGCATAGTGCAAAAACAGGACATGGTTACAGAAGAATTGGAAAAACAGGGGACAAAACCGGGGAGATCAAGTACTCGAAAGAGATCAAGATCAAGGTCACCCAAGTCTCCTTCACCCAAAGGAGAGCAAAGTAGTATGTTTTCAACATTGGCCCCCAAAGCTGGAAAGAAGCATCAGTCAGGACTTACACAGACACATATGGAAGAGTTCCCAGCACCTTCTAGGGAAGAAAGAAATGTTAAGAGAAGTACTAAGCAGGATGTTCAAGATCCTAGACTGTTGAAAAAGATGGATGAAGACTGGCCTCAAGACAATGCAAGTCAACATTCTATGAAGTCAGGTGCTAAACCTAAAGAGAATATAGAGAATTGGCAAAGCTCCAAGTCTGCCAAAAGATGGAAATCTGGTTGGAAAGAAAGTAAAAGCTTCCAACGGGGTGATCAACATAGTAAAGAACCTCATCTAAGGCATAGGGAGACCTGGTCAAGCACTAAAGGAATCTTGTCACTTCAAACCCCAAAGCAGAACAATCAACCAAGTGTAGATGCCAATCTTCAGGTTCCTAAAGAGATAACTCTTGCAAGCAAAAGAGAATTCCTTCAGAAAACAAGTGAAAGTTTAGCTTCTGGTGAAATTACACAGGATGAGTTCCTTTGTGCTATGCATCAAATTCGACAGCTCTTTCAGGATCAAGAAGGTGGAGGAGAGGAGCAGAGATCTCCATTTAATGATCGTGTTCCACTTAAACGACCTAGATATGAAGACACAGTTAAACCGATTGTAGATGGCCCAGCATCAAGATTTGCTGACCTTCATACAAATCGGCGGCTTACAGCTTTAGCTGAAGACCAACCATTATTTGATGGGCCTGGTAGGCAATCTGTGAGGAGAGATGGCCCAGCCAAGATGATTTTTGAAGGACCTAACAAAATAAACCCTAGAATGGCTGGGCCTTCTAAACTGGGTTCTGTTTGGTTTCATGGGTCACCAGGACACATAGGGGGAAGAGTCCCTATGAGATTTGAAGGACCAAAAGGTCAGTTAGGAGGTGGGTGCCCTTTGAGATTTGAAGTGTCTCTAGGACCAGTAGGAAGACCTCTGCAGTTTGAAGGGACAATTGTTCAAGGAGGAGGAGAAGGAAGAGGCAGTTTTCGATTTGAAAGTTCACCTACTGTGAGTTTTGAGGGGTCTACAGGTGGTTTGGGATTTGAAGGCCCCCGGCGTAAACCTGTGGGTGGTCTGAGGTCTGAAGACCTTCATGGAAAGCGTGTGGGCAGTCTTAGATTTGATAATCCTCGATGCCAGCCTGTAGGTGGACTTAGATTTGAGGGGGGTCATGGTCCATCAGGGGCTGCAATTAGGTTTGATGGGCCTCATGGTCATCCAGGTGGTGCTATCAGATTTGAGGGCCCTTTGCTACAACAAGGAGTTGGAATGAGGTTTGAGGGTCCGCAGGGTCAGTCTGTAGCTGGTCTGAGATTGGAAAGACATAATCAATTAGGAGGGAACCTTATGTCTAAGGGACCACATGGCCAACCAAGGGTTGGGATCAGGTTTGAAGGACCTTTAGTTCAACAAGGAGGTGGAATGAGGTTTGAAGGTCCTGTATCAGCAAGTGGTCTGAGAATTGAGAGTCCTCTGGGTCAAGGTTGTCCAAAATTTGAAGGTTGTCACTCTTTAAGGTTTGATGGAGAGCCAAGTCAGCCATCACTTTTGCCAAGATTTGATGGAACACACGGCCAGCCAGGTCCTAGATTTGAAAGAATTGGTCAGCCAGGTCAGCAGAGATTTGCTAGGCCACGTGGATGGCAGGTTCAACCGAGATTTGATAGTGTAACTCAGAATTTCCCAAATGCCCTTAACAGAGCTTCAGGACACTATTTTGATGAAAAGAATCTTCAGAGTTCTCAGTTGGGAAACTTGGGCAATTTACCTAGTCCAATGTCAGTAGGAGATATTCAGCCATCTCAACAGGTTCTGAGTGGTGTTGCTCAGCCAGTAGCATTTGGCCAAGGACAACAATTGTTACCAGTTCATCCACAGAATGCTGGAGCTTTTATTCAAAATCCTTCAGGAGGTCTTCCTAAGGCATATCCTGATCATCATCTCAGTGAGGTGGATGTAAATGAATTGTTTTCAAAACTGGTAAAAGCTGGAATTCTCAAACTGGTACAGCCTGATTCAACTGCAACACAGGAAAAGGAGGCTGATGCTCAGCCTCCCACTGAAGAGGTGAAGGATCAGAATGAAGATCCAGATGTTCCAGATCTCACTAATTTTACAACAGAAGAATTGAAACAACGTTATGACAGTGTTATAAACCAGCTGTACACTGGGATTCAGTGTTCTTCTTGTGGAATGAGGTTTCTGACATCCCAGAGAGATGTTTATGCACATCACTTGGACTGGCATTATAGGCAAAATACAACTGAGAAAGATGTTAGCAGAAAAGTCACTCATAGGCGTTGGTACTACAGTTTAACAGACTGGATAGAATTTGAAGAAATAGATGATCTGGGAGAACGTGCAGAACGCCAGTTTTTTGAACAGGTTCATGAAGAGGTTATCCTCAAAACTCAGGAGGCTGCTAAAGCAAAGGAGTTCCAAAGTGTTCCTGCTGGACCAGCTGGAGCACTTGAGAGTTGTGAAATCTGTCAAGAACAATTTGAACAGTACTGGGATGAAGAGGAGGAGGAATGGCACTTAAAGAATGCTATTAGAGTAGACGGAAAGATTTACCATCCATCGTGTTATGCAGATTACCAAAATACATCTTCTTTTGATTGTACGCCATCTGCCATCAAGACTTCAGTTGAAAACCCTTGGAACATTATGTTGAACACTGTCAAAAATGAATTGCATGAAAACTGTGAAAGTCCCAAAGTTAAGGAAGAGCAAATTGATGCCCCACCAGCTTGTTCAGAAGAAAGTATAGCCACACCCACTGACATTAAAACAGAAAATGATACAGTTGAGTCAGTTTAAATAAAATGAGGAAGCATGGTATTGTTTTTTTAACAAAAGCTGCTGTTGGATCAAAAACTTCAAGAATTTTTTATGTATATATAGACATATCTCTATAAATTGTCTAGCTGAGTCAGGGCCTTCAGCTATCACTTGTTTTTTAAACACATTTTGGTATTTGCATTTCCTACTGCCTGCACACTTTCAGGTGCTTGTGTGAAAGTTCTGTAGATGAGTGTAAATTTAACAAAATGAAGTTGTCTGTGTAAAACTGTATGGTTTTCACTTGTGAACTGTAAATTAAAAATAAATATATTTGCTATAAAAGAAACCTGTAAACTGGATTCCATAATGTGTACACAGAGGACCAGATGGAGTCCCAGGCTGGCCCTGCGCATGCTTCTTCTATCTCTGTGAGTTCATATGAGCTTTGATCATGTTGAGTTAGAAGGCCTTGTTTTCTTGGTGTCGTCCATCCCCTCTGGGTCTTACACTTTTTCCTGCTCCTCTTCCAAAAGGTTCCCAGATCTCTGAGGGGACAGATTGGTAGAAGACATCACATTTAGGGCTAAGTGTTCCAAGATCTCTCATTCTCTGTGTAATGTCTGGCTGTGGGTCTCTATATTTGTTCCCATCTGAACAGGAGGAAGCTTCTCTGATGATGGCTGAGCAAGGCACTGATCTATAAGTATGACAGAATGTCATTAGGAGTGAGTTTATCACTGTATCTTTCCTTTCTTTATAACAGTCATATGTGGTTTTACCCTAGGACTCTGAGCTATGTATCTCTGGTTCCTTGTCACCCAAACAATGATGGTATGACTTCTATCTCATAAAGTGGGACTTAAGTCAAATCAGTTATGGGTTGGCTACTCCCACAAGTTCTGTGACACCATTGTTCATATTTTGCAAACAGGACAGACTGTAGGTCAAAGGGTCTGTGGCTAGGCTGGGTTTATGATTTTCTTTTGATAGCAGCCAGAGTGCCTTCTTGTACCAAAGATTCTGGAATGATGGGGTGAAGGCTCTATGTAGGCACCAGCTTGATTCCTCCATGTTCATTGAGCTGTGTAGGTGTTGTCTTCAGCAATGTGGGCTTGCTGCCAGTTTGTCAAGAGCAAGCTATGGTCTTGGTAACAGCTTGGTTGTTTGGGGATTCCCATGGGACCCCGTGAACAACAACTCAATTAGATGTAACCCAATCCCAGTACTGGAAGCTTCACTGGGTGACAAGTGATGGTCAGTTGGGGCTCTGTCTCCCTCATTAGTGGGCAATTTCATCTAGATTGCCTTCATATATGTATATATTCTAGGAAATTTCTGCTGTTAGGTTTTCATACTAGTCCTCAAATTTTACCTGTCTCTCCCTATATCCTCCCCACAACTCCCTCTCCCCTCCCTTTCCCACTCTATCCTCTCAATACCCCCTTTCAGCCATATCTATCTATTTTATCCCCACCCCCCCGAAGGATATCTATCTGTTCCCTCAGGCCCTTACTCTGTACCTACCCACTGTGATTCTATGGATTGTAGCTTGATTATCATTGACTTAAGAGCCAATATCCACATATAAGCAAATACTTCAATATTTGTATTTCTGTCTCTTGTTTACCTCCCCCTGGGTTATTTTTTGCATATTCATCCATTTGCCTGCAAATTTCACCTTATCTTTTGTTTGTTTCTTTGTGTTTGTTTGTTTTTCTAGACAGGGTTTCTCTGTGAAGTCCTGACTTTTCTGGAACTTGTTTTATATACCAGGCTTGTCTTGAACTCACAGATCCTGCTGATTCTGCCTCTGAAGAGCTGAGATTAAAAACAAACACCACCACTGCCCAATGATGTCATTCTGTTTTTAACAAATGAGTAATACTTTATTTTGTAAATTTACCACATTTTTTCTTTCATTCATTTTATTGTTTTTTGATTAGGATTTTTTTTTTTTTTTTTTTTTTTTAGCCCTGGCTATTCTGGAACTAGCTCTGTAGACCAACTTGGGCTGGCACTCAGAGATCCACCTTTCCCTGCCTTCTCCATACTGGGATTAAAGTCATGTGCCACCACACCACAGCAGTACCACATTTTCTTTATTTATTCTTCTGTTGAGGAACATCCAGGTCCTTTCCATTTTCTGGTTGTTATGAATAGAGCAGTGATGTGTGGGTTGAGCAAGTCTCTCTGTGGTAGGATGAAGTGTCCTTTGGGTATATGCCCAAGAGTGATACAACTGATCTTGAGGTCCATCAATTTTAATTTTCCTGAAGAACCACTACATTGATTTCCAAGGAGTCTCTACAAGTTTGCCCTCTTTCTAGCAAAAATGGACTATTCCCTCACATCCTCACCAGCATAAGAAATCTTATGCTATTTTTTCTTTCTTACTTTTTTTGTTTTGTTTTGTTTTTGGAGACAGGCTTTCTCTGTGTAACAGCTCTAGCTGTCCTGGAACTTGCTTTGTGGACAAAGGTGGCCTCGAACTCACAGAGATCCACCTGCCTCTGCCTCTGGAGTGCTGGAATTAAAGGCATGGGCCATCAGGCCAGGCTTTGTTTTTGTTTTTTGAGTCAGGGTTTCTCTGTGTATATATACATTTCTATACATTCATCTCTACATCTCTTTTATTTAACCATTGGCCTCTAATTGAATTGTTTTCTATAAAAATTCATAGGTGAATCCCTACTTTGTGGCACACATCTTTAATCCCAGCAGAGGCAGAGGCAGGCAGATCTCTGAGTTTGAGGCCAGCCTGGTCTAAGAGGGAGTTCCAGGACAGGCTCCAAAGCTACAGAGAGAAACTCTGTCTCAAAAAAAAAATTCATAGGCATTCAGGCCCCATTTTGTACCCTGACATTGATTCCTTCAGATAAACACCCAGAGCTATAGCAGGGTCAAACTGTAGCTCTGGTTTTTGTTCCTATTCTTTTTTTAATTTTCTTTGTAATATTCATTTTGTGGTTTTCTTTGTTGTTGGTGTTTTGTTTTATTTTGTTTTGTTTTGTTTTGTTTTTCAAGACAAGATTTCCTGACTGTCCTGGAACTCCATTTGTAGAACAAGATGGCAAGGAACTCAGGGATCCATCTGACTCTTCTGCCTCCCAAATGCTGGGATTGAAGGTGAGATATACCACCCAGTGTGGTGGTATTGTGTTCCCCAAGATATTGTGTACCTTAATAAACTTATCTGCGGTCAGAGAACAGGACAGCCACGATCTTAAACATGAGGATAGGCAGTGGTAGCACACGCCTTTAATCCTAGCATTCCAGAGACAGAAATCCCTCTGGATCTCTGTGAGTTCAATGCCACACTGGAAATGGCCAGGCATGGTGGCACATGCCTTTAATCCCAGAAAGTGAGCCTTTAATCCCAGGGAGTAGTGGTAGAAAGCAGAAAGGTATATAAGGCATGAGGACCAGAAACTAGAAGCTTTTGGCTGGTTAAGCTTTCAGGCTTCTAGCAGCACAGTTCAGCTGAGACCCATTCTGGATGAGGACTCAGAGGCCTCCAGTCTGAGGCAACAAGACCATCTGAGGATCCGGTGAGGTGAGGTAGCTGTGGCTTATTCTGTCTCTCTGACCTTCCAGTGTTCACCCCAATACCTGGCTCAGGTTTGATTTTATTAATAAGACTTTTAGGATTCATGCTACAACCCAGCTATTACACTTTCTAATTAGTTAAAGTTTTTAATTAAATATTGTTTATTTACTTATTGGGTTTTTGAGACAGGGTTTCTCTGTGTAGCCCTAGTTGTCTAGGAACTTGTTCTGTAGACCAGGCTACCCTCAATCAGATCCTCCTGGTTCTGCTTCCACTGGCTGGGATTAAAGCCGTGTGATACTGTGAGCAGCTACCTACCTCTGTACTTTTGATTGGTATTTTCCTAATGACTAGAGATGTTAAATACTTGTCATGTATTTATTGGTAATTTGTATTTCTTTTTCTGACTGGTGAATGCTTTTGCTTATTCAATGATTGGATACTCAGTTCTGTTTTTTGTTGTTGCTGTTTGTTTTTGAGATCTTTATATATTCAGGATGATATTAATCTCTTGTCAGAGAAAAAGCTGGCAATGATTTTTCTCCCATTCTCTAGGCTTTCTCTTCCCTCCTATCAGTTTTCTTTCTGCTGTTCAGAAGCTTTTGAATTTGAAGCAGTTTGATTCTTCAGTTCTTACAGGTAAATCCTGAGTCACTAGAATCACATCCTGATTCTAATGGGGGCATGATCCAGGTGTCATGGAGTCTTTCTTCAAACTCTTGGCTCTGTAGTGGGGATAACCTTGAAATTCTGATCCTCCTGCCTCTACTTCTTCAGAGTTCAATGATGTGTGCATACTACTAAGCAACATTTATGAGGTGTTGGGGATCAAACCAAGGTCTTTGTTCATGGTGAGCAAGACTGACTGAGTGAGACCTGTAGCTCCTGTTGTGTTTGTAAGACAGGGCTTCTCTGTGTAACACCCCAGCTGTCCTGGAACTCACTTTGTAGATCAGGCTGTCCTCAAAGTCAACCTTAAACTCACAGAGATCCCCCAGAAGTTGCTCTGCAGCCAAGGAAAGCTTTGAATTCGTTTTCTTTTTTTCCCAACATGACATTTTAATTGGTTATTTGGAGATTCACATAACGCATTCTGATTATATTCACTTCCTCCACTCCCTGGTGACCTCACCCAAAGAAAAGATAAGGAGGAAAAAAATCAAGACAATTTGTCAGTATATTTACTGGAGCATAGTCAAACTCCCAGTGTCCAGTCCCTTAAAGGAAATAGTCTTTCCAAACCCCCACCAGAAGTCATTAAAATGAAGACTTACACTTCAGGATCCCTATCCCAATTTTAAGAGTCTCTTCAATGACTTCCTGTTAGTTATTATGGCTCTGTGTTATTCATTAGGCAGCACAGTTTACCATGCAAGAAAATCCACCAGGTAAGACAAAACCCATATAAGGTTTTTAGGGGAAGGAAACAGAAGGGGGTGTTAGGCCTATGAGAAATGATTGTGCAGGAAGAAAGGGTTTCTCTGAAGCGCTCTAGCTATCCTGAAACTCACTATGTAGACAGGCTGGCCTGGAAGTCAGAGACCCAGGTGCTGAGTGCTGGGATTAAAGGCTTGCACCACTACCACCACCTGGTAGAAATATGTGACTTTACCAGGAGCTGCCAATGTAAGGACTGCCTTGAGTCTCAGTGTTTGAATGGACTTTGGACTCATTATTATTACATTTACTTGGTGTGTGTGTGTCTAACACACGTGGGTGTTGTCATCAGAGGACCACTTACAAGAGTTGTTTCTTCCCTCCATCACATAGGTCCCAGGGATGGAACTCAGTTCCTCAGGATTGGTGACAAATGCCTTCACCTGCTGAGCCATCTTGCCAGCTTGGGCTCTGGGCTTTTAGACAGTGTTGGAATAGTTAATGACTACAGAGCTTTGGCAATTAGACTGATGCATTTTATATAATTAAGTCTCTGAACACATGGGAACAAGAGAAGGAAAATTATACATTCAAGGAAATGTGCTTGGGTGTCAAGTTCACAAGAGGTAGAGTTGGATGATTAATATTGCCAAATCTAGGATCAAGTAGGAGACCAGTCTCTGAGCACAGCAATGAGGATTTTTTTTAAGATAAATAAACCTCTAGACAATTCCATGGATATCTATCCTAGGTTATTTAAGTTGTGAAGACCCACATTAATTGTGGGCGACACTATGCCATGGAAGATAACCTGGAATGAATACAGTGATGGATTTACTACGGATTCATTTCTCCTTGGTCTTAGAATCCTACCTATATTGCACTGCAGGAAAGTTTTTTTCTGCTCATATCTATTTGGTGTTCTAAATGCCTCCTGTACTTGGATGTTAGTATTTGTTCCTAAGTCTGGGGATTACTGAGGGTCTGTTTGCACTACATAAGCAAAAGAGGAAAAGGAAACATGAAGGTGATAAAATGCCAAAGGCTTTGGCATGCTAATGCACACCTGTAATTCAGCACTAAGGAGCCAGATAGAAGAACTGCCTCCAGTTCAAGGTCAGTCTGGTCAATCTAGTGAGTTCTTGGCAATCAGGGATACATACCAAGACTGTGTCTCGATGAGATAAGAGAGAAGAAAAGAAGGAGTAAGTAAGATAGGACTGAGAAAAAGAATATGAATCAACATACAAAAATTTTAAGGGCTGGGCAGTGGTGGCACAAACCTTTAATACCAGCAATCAGGAGGCAGAGAGAGGTAGGTGGATCTCTTCGAGTTTGAGGCCAGCCATGGATATACAGTGAGATTTTTTCTTTAAAAAAATAAATAAATAAATAATAGAAACAGCCATAAAACATCCGTGTTCAGATGTCTAAGGATTTTCACCTCCATCAGTAGATTTCCTGTCTTTCCAAGCATGTTCATATAAATACTTATATATCCCTGTGTCTACATATGTGTGTGTAACTTATTATAAAAGAACTTAAACTTTGAGGATTAAAAACAGGTAAGGAAGGGAAGGTGGTGGTTGCTCACACCTTTAATCACAGCACTGGGGAGCAGAGTCAGGCAAATCTCTGAATCATGGCCAGCCTGGTCTACAGACCAAGTTAAAGGACAGCCTGGGCTACACAGAGAAACTGTGCCTAGACTCTGGTGACATGGTTCAGAGATTAAGAGCACTGTAAACTCTCCCAGAGTTCCTAAATTCAACTCTCATCAACCACATGGCGGCTCTCAACCATCTGAAAGATATCTAGTGTTCTCTTCTGGTGTGCAGGTGTGCAGGTGTATATGAAGACAGAACACTCAAGGAGAGAGAGAGAGAGAGAGAGAGAGAGAGAGAGAGAGAGAGAGAGAGAGAGAGAAAGAGAGAGAGAGAAAGAGAGAGAGAGAGAGAAAGAGAGAGAGAGAGAGAAACTGTCATGAATAAAACGAAAGTGTTTAAGCAGCTTGGGAATTCCAAGGACATGAAATGGCCTCTCCTGTGAGAGACTCATATTGACTTTTATATGACTGGAGGGAAGCCAGTTGGTGGTGGCACACACCTTTATTCCCAGCACTCGGGAGACAGAGGCGGGCAGATCTCTGTGAGTTAAAGACCAGCCTGGTCCACATTGCAAGCTCCAGGAAAGGGGCAAAGCTAGACAGAGAAACCCTATCTCGAAAAACAAAAAACAAAAACAAAAACAAACAAACAAAAAATGACTGGAGGAAAGATTGTCTTCCATGGAAGTATGCTGCCTTTAGGTCCCAATGATTCTTTCCTATTTGGCTGGACTCAAGGTCCAAAAGAATATGATCATGTCCACTGTAGATTTCTTGGTGTGTTGTTTTGTTTTGTTTTGAATTTTAGATAGAATACCACTATTACATAGAAGTGGCTCACCTGTAGACCAGGTTAAGCCTCAGATTCACAGAGCTCCACTTTCTTCTGCAGCCTAGTCCCCTGCAAGAATTTAAAGAAAGGTCTATATGAAATGAAACTCTCTGAATGAACTACGTGGGTCAGACTTAATGTGGACAAAATGAGAACCAGTATGGTGGTGCATGCCTTTCTTCCCAGCATACAGAAGGAGTCAGATCTCTTTCATTTTGAGGCCAACATGGTCTACATAGTAATTTGTCAGTCAGGCAAAAAGATTTCTTGGGAAAGTCCCATTTCTTGGGTCTATTATCTCAACTCTGTGATAGCCAATGAAGGCCCACAAGCATCTCTTTAGAATATCTCATCTGGGCTTTCCTTTATCTCAGCACACAGGAGCCAGTAACAGGGAACTCAAGGCCAGCTACAGAGTGAGATCCAGGACAGCCAGAGCCACACAGAGAAACCTTGTCCTGAAAAAGCAAAACAAAACCAACCCAACAAACAAAAACAAGCAAACAAAAAGGAGAATATCTCCATTTCTGCCAATATAGTTGTTGAAATCTCAGGTTGGAGCCAAGTCATGGTGGCATCATTGGTGGCCAGATTAGGAGTGGGAGGTTGAGCATTGGAGGTAACTGCCATTCTGTCCTTCCATACAAGGATTTGATTAATTTTAATCCCCAAGCTCAAGGCAGAGACATGCTTGTTCCTTCTCAGATGTCTCCTTGCTTGCTCTGCCAATCTTTGTTTTCAATTATTTGTTTGTTGGTTGGTTGGTTTTTATTTTTTAGAGGCAGGTTTTCTCTGTGTAGTTTTGTTGCCTGTGCTGGTTCTCACTCTGTAGACCAGGCTGGCCTCAAACTCACAGAGATCCACCTGGCTATGCCTCCAGAGTGCTGGGATTAAAGGCATTTGTCACCACAGCTAGGCCAAGCTCTGCTAATCTTTTTTTTTAATTTATTTTATTTTATTTTACAATATAATTCAACTTTACATATCAGCCATAGATTCCCCCATTCTCCCCCCTCCCGCCCCTCCCCCCCCCCCTGGGTCCCCCCCCCCCCCCCCCGTTTCCTCTCCTCCAGGGCAAAGACTCCCCCGAGGATTGCGATCAACCTGGTGGACTCAGTCCAGGCAGGTCTAGTCCCCTCCTCCCCAGCTGAGCCAAGCGTCTCTGCTAAGCCCCAGGTTTCAAACAGCCATGTGGTCGATTTTAGAGAAGGTTCCATGGGGTGCTGAGAAGAAGGTATATTCTTTTTTGTTAGGATGGAATGTTCTGTAGATATCTATTAAGTCCATTTGAGTCATGGCATCAGTTAAGTCCTTTATTTCTCTGTTAAGTTTCAAGATATTTTTTGCATCAGCATGTGGTGGTGCATAAAACCGGTTTTTACATTGTCAGTTGTTGTATCTGTGGATCTCAAGGCTTCACTCTGCTCTTTGCTTGAGGTCTCCCTGAGGATAAATGTATCTGCTCCTTAAAGTTTTCCTTACTGTTCTATATTAGAGTCTTTAGTTTTCTTTTGAAATTCTAAGTTCAGGGCCAGAGAGATGGCTTTTAAGGTCCCAGAATCTAAATAAAAATCATGGCTCACAACCCTCTCTGACTATGGTTCCAAGGGATCTGTCACCCTCTTGTGGTCTCGTCCAGCACTGCAGGTAAGTGATGCACAGAGAGGCAGGCTAAACCCACACACATGAAATTGAAAGTAATTTTGAGGTTGAGTTTATTATGTAGCTATCCTATTATGTTGCTTTTTTTTTCTACTGTGTATGTAGACCATGCTAACCTCCAATTCACAGATCCCTCTCTAGTACTGAGATCAAAGGTGTGTGTGTGTGTGTCACCACAGCTAGCATGAAAATAAATCTTAAAAGCAATTAAAGTTCCGTATTTCTACTTCTCATCTGGTATCTAACTGTCCTTTCCACATGTCACCTCTCCTTGCAAACATATGTCCATGTTTTGTTTCAGATTCTTGGAGAAGCAGGAGAGTTCTGGTTGTCTCTACTCCAGTAGATTTTGTTTTGTGTATTTTCCCCTATACTTTTGTATTTTGAGTCAGGGTCTTTCTGTGTTAACCTGACTGTCTTGGAATTCTGTATGTCCACCAAGTTGCCTTCAAACTCAAGAGATCCTTCAGCCTGCCTCCGGATTCCTGGTTTAATGGTGTGTGCCATGCCTTGCCTATACAGTTGGAGTTTTTAAAATTCTATTTATTGGTATATGCTTGTGTTCTTGCACACCATAGCTGAAGTGTGTATGTCAGAGAACAGTGTGCAAGAGTTGTTCTCTCCTTCCACATGTGGGTGCCCAGGATGAAACTCAGGTTCTCAGCCTTGGCAGCAAGCACCATTAACCCTTTTGCCAGCTGTGTTTAGTTTCTGACACTGGTCTACTGTAGCCTTGGTTAGCTTCAGGCTGACTCCCTTCTATTCCTACTTTGGTTTGGGTTCTGTTTCTCCTTCTGTTTCTTTATTTTTCTTTGCGTTGAGATTGTGGTCTCACTACATACTCCACTCTTGTCTCACACATGTCCATGTCTTGGTTTAGCCTATCCATTGCTGGAGTTATAATCATTTTGGACACTGTGAAGATTTATTGCTGTGCTTGGTTTAATATAAAAGAAGCTGACTGGCCAGGAGCTGAACAGAATAAGGTTAGGCTGGAGAGCCACACTAGGAGAATGCTATATGGAAGAACGGTAGACTCTGGAGTCACCAGCTAGATGGAGTTTGAGTCTATGAAACTGCCATGTTAATTAATAAAGGTACCTTCACATGGCAGAGAGTAAATAAGGATTATGGTTTATCTTAGAATTGTAAGAGCTAGTTAGCAATAAGCCTGAGCAACTGGCCAAGCATTTATAATTAATATAAGCCTCACTGTGTTTGAGAGCCGCTATAGGACAGAATATATATATACAGTCACAAAGCTCAGAATTGTTTGTGTGTGTTTCTATGGATTAAATTTGGGTCTTGTGCATACTGGATGCTTTAACCACTGAGTTGTATCGTCAACCTTTCATACATTCACATTTGTACCTCTTGATTTTTATCATCTGACCACTGCAGGTCTGCATATCTGGATCTGGAATCTGCAATCAAAAAGGCCAGCACCAGAGGTGACCACTCAGGCTCATCTTCCTAACTGTTGCATTTGCATGAGAGACTAGAATTTGACCAGAACTTCATTGTCTCAGCATCATCAGAGGGACAGAGAAGAGCAGAGGCACCAGTGAGACCAGATGTGCACTGTCACCACATTTCACCTGAGATACTTGTAGTTTTCATCTCTCTTGCTGTGATAAAACAGTCTGGAAAACAAATATTAGCGAAACTTGGGAGGGGGAAGGTTGATTTCAGTTCACAGTCACATGTTACAGTCCATCACTTTGGGGAGTCACAACTGCAGGAGCTTGAAACAGCTGGTCACATGACAGCCACAGCTAGGAGCAGAGGGAAAATGAATGCATGCAGACAATTTCTCTAACCTTACATACATCTTTCTCTCCTCTTATGTACTTTGGTACCCTAAAGCAGGGAATAGTGCCACACACTTTCATTTGGGTCTTTCCATACTAATTAAGGCAACCAACACAATCACCAAAGCGAACCTGACCTAGAAAAAGCCTCATTGAGACTAAATTTCCATGTGATGGTAGGTTGTGACATGTTAATGAATAGAACTAACTATCACAATTAAATATTGAGACAGCAAAAGGGAAAGCAAACTAATTCTGAATGTGTCTTCCAAAGAATGGGCACAGCTTCAACGGGTCAATATTTAAAGTGTGTATTGTGGTTTTTCTTTTCATGTATTTAGATTACAAGAGTTATCTTTGAAGAAAGAATGGCTCCGTTTTTCCCTGGCTCCTGTAAAGCCTTCAGGGAAAGTACGAG
The DNA here is from genome assembly GCA_902168325.1 of Peromyscus nudipes. Classification (NCBI taxonomy): domain Eukaryota; kingdom Metazoa; phylum Chordata; class Mammalia; order Rodentia; family Cricetidae; genus Peromyscus; species Peromyscus nudipes. Next base: position 34,677 of record CABHPH010140561.1, read on the forward strand.
AGCTGGCTCTGCTACATGGGACTCACAACTATCAGAGAAGGTAATTAAAGTTTTCTTTCGGGAGCTGGAGAGATAGCTCAGAGGTTAAGAGCACTGGCTGCTCTTCCAGAGGTACTGAGTTCAATTCCCAGCACCCACATGGTGGCTCACAACCACATGCAGGCAGAACATTGTATACATAATAAATAAATAAATGAATGAATGAATGAATGAATGAATGAATGAATGAATAAATAAAGTTTTCTTTCAATGGACTTAGGTGTTTGGGAAACTCGGTCTTCTCACCCAAGAGGTCAAGACTGTAGGTGAGAGTGAAAATTAACATGGGTTCTGCTCAGTCCTCTGAGACAAAGCATTTTGAGATATTTGTTAAGATGTAAAGGAACAAAATATTCGGAGCAACAGCTCTATAACTTCATATGCTTAGCCCATGAAAAAGGAGATTAACTCCATGTTTATCTATTTACAAGCTGCAATACAGTAATGTACTACATGAGACCTCTCAGGAGGAAAAAAAGGAGAGAGGGTGAGAAGGAGAAAATACTTTTTCTGCCACACATCTTCACAGGTCTTGTCAGGGTGGGTGAAAGGTAACTCCAGCCACAAGGCTTCACCATGGTCACAGAATCATATTGGGACTTTCACCCTCATGAGTGACCTGGCTGGAACTCAAAGCCCTCCAGGCTGCAGCTTTTATAGCTGCTAGAGTCTTGTGGAACAGAGTGAGTGCCAAGGAATGAGCTGTGGAACTCCAACACGGCAACATGAGCTAGCTCGACTGCCCCAGAACTTAGGGTTTTTTTGTTTGCTTGATTTTTGTTTGCTTGATTTTTGTTTGCTTGATTTTTGTTTAAATGTTTTGTGATTTTTTTTTCCCTCATAGCAGAAATGGCTCAAAAGTAAAATCCCTTTACAGAGATTTTTTTTGTTATTCCCTCATGATGGGAAAAACTCCTTATCAAAGATCCCTTCAGGGGAGAAAAATATTAAAACATGCCCAACTTATAGTATAGAGACAATTGCAATCAGGGCATAAAGCACTAAGACGATGCGGTATATATTTCTAGGTATTAGTCATACATTATACGGAGGATGTTGTCTTCTTTTGATCATATAATTAATGTTTAAATAAATGCTCAACTTTCATGGTAAGAGAAAACTTTAAAATTTTGGGATTATATCAATAGGAACTCTCTAATCTGTTTATCACTGCTAGAGATCTCTCTGTGTTTTTCAATTTGCTTTCTGAAAGCTCTCAATTAAATTCTATAACAAAATGTAACATTTAAAACAGAGCAGGCTATTAATTTATCAAATAATATGATTGGTAAAGTGGTAACTCAAAAAAATCCCTTATTGATGAAGAGCCTATAGAACTTATTGTGCCTCTAATAAAATACAGGTCAATTATTTGTTTCTCATGTACAATAACATTAGCATGTTAGTTGGATTCTATAGATAATTATTCACAATTTTCCCTCTTAAGATTTTCAAAGATACCTTCTGTGTCATACCTAAAATTACATCTAAAAATCCACAGATTTAGGAAATAAAATTTTTTAGCAACCGGGCGGTCGTGGTGCACACCTTTAATTAAGGCAGGCGAATCTCTGTGAGTTGGAAGCCAGTCTGGCCTACAGGGAGTTCCAGCAGAGTCAGGGCAACACAGAGAAACCCTCTCTGGAAAGATAGAGATTGTGTTTAATGTTTTTAGAGATGACTTAAAAAGGACAAGAATATGTATGCTATATACAAATTCCACATGCTCCTCAAGCTTGTGCCCATCCCAGGTGATATAGTTTAGAAGTCATACTTGCTAGAATCAATCAGCTTTAATTAGATGCTTCTCAGCCATTAAATATTTAAACTGACTTTGCTCTTTATTTAAATTTGGATGAGAGTTTATTGCATGCATTTAGAAGAAGCAGAGTTGTCTGATCATAATGGATAGCTTTGGATCTCCAGTTTGCGCACCCTCACCCAAAATGGGTATCTTGAAAAACATTATGGCTCAATATTAACTGATGTTATGTATAAATTAGCACATAGAGAAAAGAGGTATCTCTCTATTCAATATACTCCTTATCTCAAGATTTATAAGTTCACTGGGTATGGTTAAAAAGTCTGTAAAGTCTCCTGAATGTTACATAGAGAACTGCTGTCTCAAAAAATATCTGTAAAAATAATTTAGCTTTAAACTTGTAACAAAAGCCAGATAGGCAAAATTACCTACACATAGGCAATTTTAATTTACTACAGCATATATATGTTTACGATTATATATGATGTATATATGATTCAAGTCTTGTACAAAATATTAGATTTGCAACAACATAGCATATAAAATAGATATTTTTAAAAACAGCCATATATGGGGCTGGAGAGATGGCTTAGCTGTTAAGAGCACTGGCTGCTCTTCTAGAAGACCCAGGTTCAATTCCCGGAACCCACAGGGCAGCGCACAACTGTCTGTAATTCAAGTTCCAGTGGATCTGACTCCCTCACAAAGACATGCAGGTCAAACACCAATGCATTAAAAAAAAAAAAAAACAGCCATATATACAGTTTGTCTTCATCTTAGCTGATTCCTTTTGAGGATAAAGTTCCAGTGCCTGGTAGCCATCTTTATTAAGGTTAAAATACATGCCACATAATTTCATCACCATCTTAAGATGACCATGTGATACAAACCAACTAAGACAACACTGTTAAAACTTAGTCTTGCTGGGCAGTGGTTGCACACACCTTTGATCTCACCACTCAGGAGGCAGATCACAGGGGGATCTCTGTGAGTTCCAGGCCAGCTTGGTCTACAGTGGGAGATCCAAGGCAGGCACCAAAACTACACGGAGAAACCCTATCTCAAAAAACAAAACAAACAAAAAACCTTAGTCATACTGTCTTCCTTTTAGACTAAAGAAACAATGACAAGTCTCCAAGATAACTGGGCTTAGAATTGATTCTGTATGATAAATTCCTGAGGTTGTAAAGGTATACTCAGGTTAACAATAATTACTTTGTAAATGTATGTCTAAAACTGTAAAATCCTAATCGTATGAAAGCTATTAACATGCTGTAAACTGTTAAAATAGTTAAAACATACAAATTAATTGTCAATCACCTGAAAATAAAAGATTTCATACAGTCCTTACATCTGTAAGGCTTCTGCTCCTTGTGAGTGTTTTTATGTTGACTAAAGGTTGAGATGTTTGAAGGACTTGCCACATACGTTGCACTCATAGGCTTTCTCATCCCTGTGCATTTTCTAGTGATTACTGTAAGATGACACCCAGGAGAAGGCTTTCCCACAAGCTTTAGGATTTATAGGGTTTCTCTTTGGTATGAATTTTCTGATGTTGAAAGAGATTGGTCTTCTGCCTGTAGGCTTTTCCACACTCATCACACTTATAGACTGTTCCTTTGGATGAGTTTTCTAATGCTAACTCAGGTTCCACAGCATTTTTAATGCTCTTGAACATTTATTACATTTAAAGGATTGCTTTCTATTTTGGATCCCCAAATGTCTCTGAATGTGTAGCTTTGAATGAGTAACATTCAACAGGCATTACATTCAAAATACTATTCTATACATTTGCCTGAATTAGGGCCAACAGATTATTTTACTCATGAGAATTTTTTTATGCAAGACTTCCTATCAAGATGATATCTCAAATGCTTTCCAAGTAGATCATATTCTGAGATTCTGATTCTTGAAGGAACATCATCATTGCTTGGGAGAAACATTTTTTCATATGCAGCACCTTTTTGCTTAGTGAATGTTTTCTTGTGTATTGATACAGCTCCTCTCTTGAGATCCTTCTCCACATTCATGGACATCCCAACATGCCTTTCAATATCCTGCTCTTTTTCTGAAATGAATTACAGAGAAATATTCTATCTGAAATTTCCACTCTTGTGACTTGAGATGAGATGCTAGAAATCACCAAGTGGGGCCATTCTGGTCTCAGGAAAATGGACTTAGTCTAGCGTCCCTGAGGAAGTGTCTGATCAGCTATTTAAACCAAGTTGGTTGGTTATCAGGGATTAATTGCCAGTAGCACTAGTCTGGGGCTAGAGTGATGCCCTTTTCTGGACTCACATAAACATGCTGACACACAGACACACATAATTAAACATAAAAGAAACCAGTAATGGAGAGGTGACTCAGCAGGTAAGAACACTTGCTGTCCTTCCAGAGGACCCCAGTTAGGCTCCAAGCACCTACTTCTGGTGGCTCCATTACTGTGAACTGCACAGCCGGGGACCGAGAACTGGCGAGGGATGTCAAGGTTAAGCAGCACTCAGGACACACCGTGATTCTTCATCCAAAAAGAGCTCTTTTATTGACTATCCATCAGCCTTATATACCCTGCTACTTCCTACTCTCCATGGAGTCGGGATATGTTCCTCAGGTTCCCATCTGCATCCCAGCAGTTCAGCCAAACAGGAAACCACAAGCGAATCAGCAGAGAGCTGATTCTTGAAACAATGTTCCAGCAATAGCTATATCATAAACATCCTGTGACTTACTGACCACAGGAAAAGAGGAAGAACAAAAGGGCACCTTAGGGCAAGCAAACAGGCTATGCACAAGGCCTGTTCAGCGTCTGCTGCCAACAGCTCATAATTTCTTATGACCCCAGATCCAGGGGACTGATGGCCTCTTAGGCCTTTAGTGCCACCTGAATACACATGCCCTACATACACACACACACACACACACACACACACACACACACACACATACACACACACACACACACACACACATACACAAACACACATACACACACACACACACACTAAATTTAGAAAAATTATCCTTAAACAAAAACAAAAAATGTGGTGATGGCTTGTGGGTAAAACCCTGGCTATGAGAGTGTTAGGACCTGAGTTTGAATCCCCAGGACTCAGGTATAAACTGTCATGGCAGGCACACATCAGTAATGTCAGCAAAGCAGAGACTGCAGAATTCCCAAAGGCTCGTGGACCAGCTAGTCAGTTGTATTCAGGAGTGAATGAGAGACCTGGTCTCCAATACAGTCAAGGGGTAAAATGAGGCTGAACCTCCAAATGTTCTCTGACCTCCACCTGGCATGACATGACATGACCACGCCCACGTTCACACACACAGACATACACATCAAACAGACAGACATAGACACAGACACACACAAGCAAAGCAATAAAGCAATCACAAAACTTGACACCACACTCCTCTCCTTCTTCATCCTAATCCTGATCACATAGGATAGCCCAACAGTGAAAAGTGGACCAGACACACATCTGCTCAACCTGGAAAAGGTCCTTGTATATTTCAGACTTCAGGCCATCACCCCCTCCCCAGTCCCAAAGCCCTCCTCACCCACAGAGGCCAGGTTGCTGTAGTTCTCCAACATCACATCCTTATACAAGTGTCTGTGCTCAGGGTTCAAACCCTGCCACTCCTCTGGGGTGAAGTTCACAGTGATGTCCTCAAAGGTCACTCTCCACTGTAACAGCAAATCCCCATCTGTAGGAATCCATCACTGAAGGCAGGTGTGGTGGCTAATGCCTATAAACTCAGTGTTCAGAAGGCTGAGGAGGGAGGATTGCTGTGAGTTAGAAGCCAAACAGGGTTAGATATGAAGTTCCAGTGCAGTGTGAGACCCTATCTCAAAATGAATAAAAGGCTGGGCTTGTGGTGCACACCTTTAATCTCAGCACTCGGGAGGCAGAAGCAGGTGGACCTCTGTGAGGTTGAGGCCAGGCTGGTAATCTACATTGTGATTTTCAGGTCAGCCAGGACTACACAGGGAGACCCTATCTCAAAAAACAAAAACTGAAACCAAAAAACAAAAACAAGGCAAAACAAACAAAACTGATAACAAAAAGATTCCAATGGATTCTAAAGACTACAAATACAAAAATGTGTTCCATGGCCTTGTGTGCAGAGATCACTGAATATTATACTCTTGCAGAAAACAAATCATACCTTTAAATATTATGCAATCTAATCAAAACCCTGAGGCTAATCCATGCAACCATCTTACTGAACCTTGTTAAGAGAAAAGACTCCAGGAATTTTATGTTTCAGTTATACATCTGGAGACCAACTCTAGTCAAGGTGGGTGGTTTCAGTGGAAAAAGGTGTTCACCTTTTCCAGACATGCTGGTGTATTTATCCACACCCACACCAGTAGGTTTCCTGTCTTTTTAACATGTTCATGTATATTAGGAGCTTATTACAAAGAGAAACATGTACATTAAAGAATAAGGAGATATAAGGCAGGGTAATGGTGGTGCATGCCTTTAATATTAGCACTTGGAAGACAGAGGAAGGCAGATCTCTTAGTTCAAGGCCAACCTGGTCTACACAGCCAGTTCCAGGACAGCCAGGGCTACACAGAGAAATGCTGTCTCAAGAAACCAAACGAGTAAACAAACAACAAAAAAACTATTTCATTCCTGCCAGGATAGTTGTAAAATCTTAGGTCTGAGCCGAGTCACCTCCTGCCACTCTTTCCACAGTAGTTTTGGAGGTGACCTCATTCTTAGCCTGGGGAGAGGTCAGGCTTTTGACATTGGATGTAACTGTCACACCTTCTCTCCATACAAGGGTTTGATTAATTTCAGTCCCAGAACTCAAACCAGACCTGCTGGTTCCCTCTCCAATGTCCTCTTGCATTCTATGCCAGTCTTAAGAACCTCTTTTTGCAGCAGGTCATGCCTAAAACCTGTTTTTACATTGTCAGTTGTTGGATCTGTGGATCTCAAGGCTTCCCTGTGCTGTGCTTGAGGTCTCACTGAGGATAAATCCGTCTGTTCCCTAAAGCTTTCCTCACTGTTCTCTAATAGGGTTTTTAGGTATGAATTCTAAGTTCAGGGGCCAGAGAGATGGCTGTTAAGGTCCAGCACCTAAATGGTGGCTCACAACCCTCTCTGGCTATGGTTCCAAGGTATTTGATACCCTCTTGTGGTCACGGCAGGCACTGCATGCAAGTTGTGCAGAGACATACAAGCGCTCAACCCCCTCACACAGGTGAAATGAAAAATAATTGCATTTCCTGGATGACAAAGGATGCTGAACAGTTCTTTAAGTGTATCTTGGCCATTTGAGATTCTTCTGTTGAGCAGTCTCTGTTTAGATCTGCACCCAATTTTTTAATTGGATAATTTGGTATTTTGATGTCTAGTTTCTTGGCTTCTTTATATATTTTGGAGATCAGCCCTCTGTCAGATGTGGGGTTGGTGAAGATCTTTTCCCATTCTAGGGCAGATGTTCTGTCTTATTGGCAGTCTCCTTTGCCTTACAAAAGGTTTTCAGTTTCAGAAAGTCCCGTTTCTCGAGCTCAGTGTCTATACTACTGCTGTTACTTTCAGGAAGTATTCTCCTGTGTCAGTGCATTCAAGGCTACTTCCCACTTTCTCTTCTATCAGGTTAAGTATACCTGCATTTATGTGGACGTTTCTGTTCCACTTGGACTTGAGTTTTATTCATGGGGATAGACATGGATCTATTTGTATTCTTCTACAAGCTGATGTCCAGTTACACCAACACCATTTGTTGAAGATGTTTTCTTTTTTCTGGTGTATAATCTTGGATTGTTGTCAAAAATGAGGTGTTCATGGGTGTGTGGATTGATGTCAGGGTCTTTGACTCTATTCCATTGATCCTCTTTTTATGCCAGTACCATGCTGTTTTTATTACTATAGCTCTATAGTAGCTACCTAGACCAGTGTCAAAACTAAAATCACCTGCCATTATTGTTAAAGGGAGCTTGCTGCCAAGCCTGACAACCTGAGTTTGATTCCTCGCACCCACGTGTGTACTGATATCTACTCTTGCAAAGTGTTCTCTGACCTACACACTCTAGCTGTTGTGTTCAGGAACACAGGCATTTACAAATAAATAAATAAATATGATTTAAAGGCCGGGCGGTGGTGGCGCACGCCTTTAATCCCAGCACTTGGGAGGCAGAGCCAGGCGGATCTCTGTGAGTTCGAGGCTAGCCTGGGTTAGCAAGTGAATTCCAGGAAAGGCGCAAAGCTACACAGAGAAACCCTGTCTTGAAAAACCAAAAAAAAAAAATGATTTAAAGAACCAACTTTACAGGCAATGCAAGGCACACACCTTTAATCCCAGCACTTCAGAGCCAAGCAGGATGATCCATGTGAGTTTGAAGCAAGCCTGGGTGACAGCAGAATTCCTAGACAGCCAGGTCTGCATAGGAGGAGCTGCACAGTCAATAGCTAGTCAGGAGAAGGATAGATGGGGCTAGCTGGAAAAATGAGTAAATGAGGGAAGGGGAAAAGGAAAAGAGGATAACAGGGTGCAGCCACCCATCCTCACACCCAGTCATGAAATAAGAAGCAAGGAAAAGATATACAGAAGTAGAGAGAGAAAAGTAAGAGCCCAGCAGTGGTGGCACAGACCTTTAATCTCAGTGCTTGTGCACAGAGGAATGAGGATCTCTGTGAGTTCAAGGCCAGCCTGGTGTACAGAGTGAGTTCCAGGACTGCCAGGACTGCTTCACAGAGAAACACAGACTTAAAAAAAAAAAAGATCTCAATACCCAACCCCACTTTTTGAGACAGAGTCTATGTAGCCCTAGCTGGCCTCAAACTCACTTTAAAACCTTGACCTCCGTCCTGGTCATCTGGCTCCCATCTCCTAAATGCAGTGATTATGAGTTTGTACCATCATAGCTGGATGATGAGGTGGTGAAGGAGGGTTCCAGGGATTCCTGTACGTTAGTTAATCACTCTACTTAAGGAGCTATGTCATCTGTTTCCTGACACTTATAAAACAATTTTTTGAGGGGGCTGGAGAGATGGCTCAGCAGTTAAGAGCACCTGTCTGCTCTTCCAGAGGTCCTGTGTTCAATTCCCAACAACCACATGGTGGCTCACAGCCATCTATAATGGATCTGATTCCTTCTTCTGGTATGTTTGAAGACAGAGCACTCATATACATGAAATACATGAATATATTAAGTCTTTAATCTTTTTCCTTCTTTTAAATGCAAAAAAAAAGAATTATCTTTCAGATCATAAAGATGTTCTAGACCACTGGACTTCAACCTTCATAATGCTGTGACCCTTTATTACACTTCATGTTGTGATGACTCCCAACCACAAAATTTCATTGCTACTTTATAACAGTAAATTTGCTACTGGTATAATCCCAAATTTGTTCTAAACTAATCTCTTCTTTCACTTACCACCCTCAATTAATTTTCCCCATATTTTATACATTATCAGGATTTTAGTATTTTCATACTCTCAAAATTTTAACTTTTCTACTTATTTTATGACCTTTCCAGCAGGTCCAGTTATTCGTGGGTCTCGAGCCAGGAAACACCTGAAAGCCAATGGGGGCGAGAAAGGAAGGAAGCCAAGCGCAAAATGAGAAACTGAGTCAATCTGAGTCGCGTCAAGCCTCCGTTTATTGACTGAATGCTGATGCTTTTATACAAGGCTTTAGGCAGGGAGGGGCAGAGAAAGGAGAGTGGAAAATTTTCAGGAGAAGTCAGAGTGGTCGGGGGGGAGGTGAAGTCTCTTTGGTTCCCAGGCTCTGCAGCTGGCTGATTACTGTTCAAGGCTATATCTAAAAAGTATACTTCTTAGTTAGGCCAAGGCCATCCTGTCTTTGCAAGCCTCTTGGCAGAAATTCAAAGCAGAATAGATCTAATTCACACAGGCCTAGGTCAGTCTCCGACAATTTTACATAGTATATTATTGGGTATTTTATAAGCTATTTAAATTTAGCCACAAGGCTATGTTATACCTTTTTGTTGGTAGAATTAGGCAGTGCTATAATGTAGAGGTGTTTTGTCTACGTACTACAAAACCAGAAGAGGGCATTTGATCTTCTACATCTGGAGTTCCACATGGTGGTTTCCACCATGTGGATACTTGAAATAGAACCTTGGTCCACTGAAAGTGTAGCAAGTGATCTTAACCATTTCTGTAGCCCAAAAGTGGAATTTGGAAAATATCATTTCTGTGGTGTTTGTACCTGTGAGCATACACATATGAAAGCCAGAGGATATGTAGGGTTTTTTTGTTCAATCACTATCCACATTTTTCTATTTTGAAATACAATCTGTGGAACAGGGCCCCAGACCTTAGCACATCGTCCCAGCAGTTTTCTCTGGTGAGTGTCCCACACCTGAACCCTACACTTCCCGGTGTGGCCATGTTGGTTGGTTAGTGAGCTGTGGAGTCCACCTGTGTCCACTCCCCAGTGCTGAGTCACAGGCACACATGGCAGTGAGGAGCTTCTTATGTGGGTGCTGGGGATTTGAACTCGGGTCCTCCTGCTGACACAGCAAGTGCTCTGACCTACTGAACTATCTCCCCAAGCCATTGAGAGTGGATCAGTACTATTTTCTGGCATATTTGAAACAGTTAGATGAGGTGTGGGTGCCTCAGATCAGGCTGCACACCTCATAGCCAGAAACCCCAGCTGGTTTCCCTTTCCCCTTGCTACCCAGGAATCAGGTTAACAGGCTGAAAACAAGTCTGTCCTTTGGGCTATGTATTAAGGAAGCCTGCTGCTTCATGGCACAGGGTCTCTTCTATCTCTTGGGAACTAAGGGGAACCTTGCTTTGTCTTATGAACTGAAATGTTCTCTTTAGAACCCCACCATGCTGGTTGTGTTAATATATGAGGCTCTCACCTGAAAGACAATCTATCTCAGACCATCTGTCCCTTGAACCACCCCATTTTCTCATGTCATCAGGATTTGAATATAACAAGTATATTTGGCACTTCTAAAGCTTTTAAAAGAGCGCTTTAAAAATGTTATTATACCAGGCGGTGGTGGCGCACGCCTTTAATCCCAGCACTCGGGAGGCAGAGCCAGGCAGATCTCTGTGAGTTCAAGGCCAGCCTGGGCTACCAAGTGAGTTCCAGGAAAGGTGCAAAGCTACACAGAGAAACCCTGTCTCGAAAAACCAAAAAAAAAAAAATGTTATTATGCTAGGCATTGTGGTCCAGACATTTAAATACCAGCACTCAGATGGCAAAGCCAGGGAATATCTATGTTGCAAAGTAGCATTATCTAAATAGAGTTCCAAGCCAGAGAAAGCTACATAGTGAGATTCAAAAAATTATTAGATTTTTCCTGCATTGATTTACACATATGTATGAACTATGTGTGTGCCAGCTCCTCCAGAGTCAGAGGACAGCTTGCAGGACTGGTGTCATCAGGTGTCGCACCCCCCTCGGCCAGCAAGGAAGACACAACACCGAGCTCTTCTTTCTGCAGTTTATTCAGGTCCTTTAACAAACGTCGTCTCTCCCCGGGTAAGCCCCTCCCAGCCCTTAAATAGGCCTGGGCTACCAATCCTGGACAGCTACGTGGGCGCTGTCCATTGGTCCACGCGTGCACAAGCCACATACCATTCTAGCCATGCCCAAATAAGGAGTTGTTTTTTACAGAGAGCACTCGCCGTCGGGAGGGCGGAGGGCAGAAGCCAGTGTCAATTTCAGGGTGCGGCTCCACGCAGCTCTCTACAGTTCCCCCTTTTTGTTTTGCAAAGCACCAGGCAAGAGTAGTGGTCCGATCTCTGTTACAATAGAACTTGTACTAATGTTTATCCAGGTGTCATCCACCCAGAGAACACTAGACCCGTTCGATACCCCTTTTCACAGAGGTGGGAGCTAGGGTACCAACCCACATGCAATCAGACTTGCTCTTCTTGAGGACAGTATACTTTGGCCTCAAGTGCAGTGCGCATGCCTCGCATCCTGTGCTCAATAGTCCTTTAAGGTGGCCAACCAGGCCTGGGGAGACTGTCCTGCCTCAAGGGCTGCAGAGGCCTGGGTAATCATGGCTGCATTGCGACGCTGTAAGACTCGGATGTGACAAATGCACCACGAGCATGCTAGGGAGGCAAGGACCAGTAAGCCTGCTAGGGCTCCTAATCCCGCCCACTCTTTCAGATGATTCATGGCGTATCGGTAGGGGTCTTGGGAATACCGACAGTATCCCCCGTCTCAACTCCATCTTTCCTTGCTGACGTATCAGGAGCACCATCAGGGCCATCACCAGTATCCTCTTTATCATTGGCAGCATCATCTTTCTCACCCTGGACCTTTCTGGTTAGTCTCTCCGGTGCCCACACTGGGTCTTGCTGGTCCTGAGGAAAAACACAAACAGAACCTCGTGCCCATGTCAGCACGGGATCTGGTCCATGCCAGACGCCTGTTAACACGTCCTTCCACCGTACCATGCCCTTGTTGGGGCTTTGCGGATCTTGATGTCTATCCGCAGCAGATTGATTATGAATGTCCAAATTTAAAAAATTGATAGTGAATAAGGCAAGGGATATTCTTTCTTTTGGGGTACGGCCATGGCCTATTCCCCCTTTTTGTTTTTGCAAGATTTCTTTTAACGTGCGATGGACACGTTCCACTATCCCTTGACCTTGTGGATTGTAAGGTAGGCCATGTATAAGTTGTATATCCATTTGTTGGCAAAAGGAGGCAAACTTTTTACCTGCATAGGCAGGTCCATTATCTGTTTTAAGTTGCCTTGGTTTTCCCCAGGCTGCCCATGCTTCGAGGCAATGGACAATGACATTAGGTGCCTTTTCTCCCGTCAATGGTGAGGCATGAGTTATCCCAGAACAGGTATCAACGGACACATGAACGTATTTGACACGGCCAAATTCTGGAATATGAGTAACATCCATTTGCCATATTCTTAGTGGAAGCAAGCCTCGAGGATTAACTCCTAAACCAGGAGGATGATGATAGATAACACACTGAGGACAATCTAAAACAACCTTTCTTGCATCTGCTCGGGAAATGGAAAATTTCTGTTGTAAGGCCCTTGCATTGATATGAAATGTTTTATGAAAATCATATGCTCTTTGTATAGCAGAGACAAGGAACATCCACTCTTGTCGGGTGCACTGTTTCCACTTTCCTGATTTCTTCCTAATCACAAATATGGGGGTATTCCAGGGGGAAAAAGAAGGCTTAATATGTCCTTCTTCCAGCTGTTCTCTCACTAATTGTTTTGCAGCTTGCAACTTTTCGGAGGAGAGTGGCCACTGAGGAACCCACACCAGTTCCTCCGTTTTCCAGGATATAGGAATACCTTCCTCAGTGGCCCCTAGGAAAAACCCAATCCTTGTCTAGGCTTCCTTAAGACAGTTTGTATTGGTTCTTTCCTGCCTTGTAAGAATTTCCCTAGGCCTAAGGCAGGATGACATCCCATATTTTTCATGATGGTTTGGGATTCTTTGGAGTATTCATTACTCAATTTAAAGCCCATGGAACTCAGGAGGTCCCTTCCCCAAAGTGATACTGGAAGCTCAAGGACATAGGGCTGCATAACGCCCGAATGACCTTCCTCATCATGCCAATTCAGCATACTTGCACTAATATTAGGAGCGCTGGTGTACCCCAGTCCTTGCAATGTTTGTGAGGAGGCCTGTACTGGCCAGCCTCGAGGCCAGTCTTTGCTAGCGATGATACTGCGATCTGCGCCAGTATCCAAAAGTCCCATAAATTTTATGCCATTAATAGTTAGCTGTAATGTAGGCCTTTGATCTAATTCCAATGATAAAAATGTCAAATCTGTTCCTGATGATCCAAAACCTTTATCTCCTCTCTCCTTCTCATGAGCTGGGTGTAATTCATGCAAACTAGGTAATAGGAGAAGTTGTGCAATCCTATCTCCCGGGGAAATGGCTGTAATTCCTTTTGGTGACTCAACCACGATCTTAACCACACCTGTATAATCAGAGTCAATAACTCCAGGATGGACTCGTAAGCCCCTTAGAGTTGTAGAAGATCTTCCTATCAGTAGTCCTACCGCCCCAGGACTGAGGGGACCTTTAAAATCTGACTCTACTACTTGCACCCCCATCTGGGGAGTTAATACAAGTCTGGTGGTGGCACAGAGGTCCAATCCTGCTGAACCTGCAGTGGCTCGCCGCGGTGCTTGGGGTGTCTGAGGGTCGGCCACCGTTCTTGGTTCCCTTCCTGTTTCTGATCCTCCATTGCCCCATATATTTGTGGGCCCTGAGGCCGGGGGCCCCGCTGTCCATTTTTTGAAAAGGCAGTATTCCCAATAAGCTGTCCATTGATGTCTCTAACTGATCTGCATTCATTTGCCCAGTGTTTCCCCTTTTTGCACTTGGGACATAATCCAGGGATAGGGCGTAGGCTATTTTCTGAACCTTGGCGGCTTCCTCCTTGGGGGCAATTACGTTTCATATGCCCTGTCTTGCCACACCGGAAGCAAGCTCCACTTCCCCCAGTTTTCTTCTGGCTCATTTGCAAAACTGCCGCTGCCAACCCAGCATTAGTTAAAGGTCCTCCTAACTCTCTACAGACTTTCATCCAGACCTCTAACCCTTTCATTTTATAGGGTGTGAAGGCTGTCCTGCATTCTTTTGTGCATTGTTCATAAACTAGCTGCTTAATAAGGGGCATAGCAGCATCAGGATCCCCAAAAATCTTTCCAGCTGCATCTATCAGACGAGCTACAAAGTCCGAGAATGGCTCCATGGGTCCCTGAATAATCTTTGTAAGGTTGCCACTAACTTCTCCTCTATTGGGCAGTGCCTTCCATGCCCTAGTAGCTATATTATTGATTTGGTCATAAACCTGAACTGGATAACCATTCTGTTGATTAGCAAATCTGCCCTGTCCTAGCAGCATATCCAAGTCCCAAGCGGCTTGACCCCCGCCCGCAGCTCTATTTGCTGCTGCCTGTTCACTGGCAAATTCTATCAAAAAGGCTTTCCAGTCCAAATATTGCCCAGAGCTAAGGCAAGCCCGTGCAAGATTCATCCAGTCTGATGGTGTCATAGCAAACCTATGCAAAGCTTCTACCTGGGCCACTGTAAATGAGGCTGTTATGCCATATGTGCGGACTGATTCTGCCAAAGACTTGATGATTTTGAAGTCTAAAGGCTCATGATACCTTTGATCTTGAGCATTCTGAAACACCGGAAATGCCACTTGCATCTCTGTTCTAACTTCCCTCCAGACATTGGGGTTAAAATATGCTCCTGCTTCTGGTGTTATCACCCCAGGATATGGTGGAGGAGCAGAGGGTATAACATACCCATGATTTCTCTTTTGTTCCTGCTTATGCCTTTCCCTGTCTTTTCTTTTCTTTCTAATCTTCACCCTCTGTAATGACTCACATAATGATTCTGCATCCTCATCATCTAGGATGGAATCCGAGAGATCAGAAGTACTTGCATCCTCCAGCTCAGAGAGGCTAGAATATAAACTTGTAGAAGCATTTTCTACAGACCCCGATCTCTCCGACATGGCCTTTTCTGACCTTTCTTCCTGCAGTACCTCAAGTGCAGCCTGACCATTCTCAACTGCTTCACTACACCTTTGATCTTCCAAACAGCCTCTTATCAATTTCCACATTGGTCTAACTCCATGTCTAAGTGTGCCCTGCTCTGCGGCAAAGTCCAGGTCTCGTCCCAGTTTCTCCCAGGAGGACACCGTAAGACTACCGGAAACCACGAACCAAGGGGCAATGACATTACATTCAGTTAAGAATCTTTCTATGGTGCTTTTCTTGATTTTCAGCTTCTTTGACAGAAGCAGCTCATTTAGAGCCAGAAAAATTGGGTGCGAGGAAGAAGCGCCCATCCTTGTATATCCTTTCCCTTTTTATCCTAAGAGGCTTCTTGGAGCCTTTGCTGGACAGCTCCAGCCTTTTAGTTTCACTTTTGCTCTGCGCGTCCTCCGAGCTCCGGAGTTCAGCACAAGCCTTTTAGTTTCACTTTTGCTCCACGCGTCCGCGGAGCTCCGGAGTTCAGCACACTGGTCAGCGGCTTTCTCCTGCTCCTTCCCTATCTACGGACAGGAGCGACTATTTTCTTGTCCCGCTTCACCGCGGATCCCACCTTACCTGGGACTTACCGGTACCACCCTGACCACAGAAAGTTCTGAGCTCCACGGAGAGACGGAGGGTCCCCGTACGGGCCACCACTTGTCGCACCCCCCTCGGCCAGCAAGGAAGATGCAACACCGAGCTCTTCTTTCTGCAGTTTATTCAGGTCCTTTAACAAACGTCGTCTCTCCCCGGGTAAGCCCCTCCCAGCCCTTAAATAGGCCTGGGCTACCAATCCTGGACAGCTACGTGGGCGCTGTCCATTGGTCCACGCGTGCACAAGCCACATACCATTCTAGCCATGCCCAAATAAGGAGTTGTTTTTTACAGAGAGCACTCGCCGTCGGGAGGGCGGAGGGCGGAAGCCAGTGTCAATTTCAGGGTGCGGCTCCACGCAGCTCTCTACAATCAGGCTGAGTGGCAGGGGTTTTCATCCACTGAGCCCTTAGAGAGCTTTTGAACCTGCAAAATTTACCATTCTACCTATTTCATTTCCTGTGTAACTCTGATGCTATGCCCTGCAATTCTGAGAAGGAAGCACAAAACCAGTCGGTGGGCAGCTACATGCTTTCATCAGCAATAGTCATGGACACATACAGAAAACAATGGTTTTGGGGCTGGAGAGATGACTCAGAGGTTAAGAGTACTGACTGCTCTTCCAGAGGTCCTGAGTTCAATTCCCAGCAACCACATGGTGGCTCACAACCATCTGTAAGGAGATTTGGTGCCCTCTTCTGGCATGCAGGCAGAACACTTTATACATAATAAATAAATAATTCTTTAAAAAAAAGAAAACAATGGTTTTTAATAAATTGACAATAGAACAGTATATTATTTTAGGAAAAGCAATATAATGAAAATCCTTAGATGATGTGAACAATTCATATATACATTAACAAAATAACACATTTTATATACTACTTCTTAAACATTTAAGTCCATCAGTACTTGTTCTGAACCCATTATGATGTTGGATACTAACATCAGGACATTTAATCAGTTCCTTGTTGTGTTGTATTGGTTCAGAATGACATTTAAAAAAGCATTGTGTTAGGGTTGGAGAAAAGGCACAGTGACTAAGAGCACTGGCTGTTTTTCCAGAGGGTCTAGGTTCAATTACCACCACACCCACATGCAGCTCATAACTGCCTGTAACTCCAGTTTCAGAGAACCCAGCACCTTCACATAGACATACGTGCAGGAAAAACACATTAAATACAAATAAAAATTATTTTTAAAAAAATCCTCCCATCCCTGGGGAGTGGTGGAACACACCTTAGATCACAGCACTTGAGAAGTAGAGGAAATTAGATCTCTGAGTTTGCTGCTAGCATGCTCTACCGAGTGACTTCTAGAACAGCCAGTGCTACACAGAGAAACACTGTCTAAAAAAAGCAAAAACAAACAAACAAAAAAAAACATGAAAAGCATCACTGTAGCCTTGTAGGAGAAAATGGTGCATAGCCTCCATCATGTCCTAACACGCTGTTTGTTTTGTTTGCTGAGTTTTCAATTGACCTAAATGAATCTTCAAAATGAGAAGAATTTAGGATTCTTCTAGGAAGTGTGTAAAGCCATCAAGGAAGGATGAGAAAAGACCCGCATTCTTCTGTTGCTCTTTAGACATGCTAAGTAACTTGCACTCTGATGCCTTTTTCAACAGCCACTCAAAAATCTGATTTTGCATGTAAAAAAAAATGTATCCAGTTTGAGGCTGATTTTCTTGAATCAAAGCCTCTGGAATCTCGAACACTTGGACATCACTGTACAGGAGCCACGCTTGCTTTTGGAAGTCATACACATTGCTTACATAATGACCTGAATCTTGGGAGTTCCCAAAATGGCTGACAAGACTAACCAGTCTGTAATTCTGAGGATTATCTCCCAATACCACACTTTTTGACTCATCAACAGCATCTACTGTGTTTTTGCTTCCTGGAACATTGTTATTTCTAGGATTCCCTGATGCACCAAGGGAATCTTCATCGTCTTTCTGATCTCTCATTTCTGAAATCTTATTCAGATATTTCTCTGTGTGCTCCTGAGTACCCCTAGCACTTTGAGGTGATGCCTGAGGAAGGAATTCCTTATGTAATGTATTCCCATGATTAGGGAGAGGTTGTTCAGCCATTTCTTGAGAGCCTTCGAGAATTGTTTCTTTTTTAAGATCACAAAAAACATTGAAATTCTCAGTGGTAGCGTGATGATCTGATGTTTCATCTACATTAATTTTCTCATAATTCTTCACATTCCCAGATGGTTTTGACTGACTGAGAGGCAGATTCCCTTCAGGGACATTTGGGACATCACAGTCATCAAAAGGAACCTCACTGGTCAAGGGAAATGGTGGTTTCCTGTTTTCATTATAGTGGGTAGATACATTTAGATACTGAGAAATCTCAACTGGCTGATGACTCTTCACCAACAACCCATTAGCGGTCAAGTGGTAGCGTTTCAGATGAACAATGAGGACCCTGGGGAGCCTCCTCAAAGTGTACTTGAGAACAGAATTCTTGTTCTTGCACTTCTCACAGTTACGCTCAATTTTTTCTGGTGTAAAGAAAAGATCAAGGGACTTTACAATAGATAGAGGCTCTTCTCTTGTGCCTTGGTGCAGGTCAACAGAGAGGTAATTACTCACTTCAGTGTTGAGAGTAGCCTCACCACAGGCCTCACAAACAATGGAGCTCTGCAGCTCTAATTCAAAATTAGCACTGACAGGGCAAACAAACCTTTTGGGGATGGCAGTCCCAGCATGTGTTGATGGAGATGACCTCTCAGCTTCATTGTCCTTCTCAGTGATCAACATGGCATTTAGTTTTTCCATGTTCACTTTCAACTGGTCTAAACACTGACTTAGAAATTCATGGGCATCATTCTGTTCATCGCCCAAGAATGTGTTTGCAACTGTCGAAATGGATTTCTTCACATCCATGAGTATCGCCCCCTTGAACTCTATATTCTGGATGTCTTTTAAGACAAGCAGTTGGCTTAAGGGCTTGATAAGATCATCATCTGAAACTTTCTCCCATGGGATACCTTGTGTGAGCAAGTCCATTGCAAACGTTGGAATCCCAAAAATAGATTGTAAAATGGAATTCATGTAACAGGTATTTCCCAAATTGGGGAAGCCTTCGCGTTTCAGTTGCTTTGAGTGAGTCTCAAGAGGAGGCTGGAGGTTATTATATGTTTGAGCCTCCTGGCTAAACTTTGATCCGCTTTCATCAGACCCTGTTAGTGTTGGAAGAACAATGTCATCTAAGTTAGGACCGCAGCAGGTGCTGGGATTGAATGAAGGTTCAAGATTCCCAATGTTATGCTTTTCCGGATCTCTTAAAGCCATTGGCTTCTCTCTTTTGCTTCTTTTACTCCTGGAGTTATAGGTCTTGGATTTCTTTTCTGATTCAGGATTATTTTCTTGAAGAATTGCCTCATTCATTATAACACTAGATGTTGATTTTCTCTTCCTGTTTTTGTTCTGTGTTTCTTCTCTCTCTTTTTCAACATGACTGGGGCTGGAATTTGACCACGAAAGTAGCATCTTCATGGGCAGCGGGGTACCCCTTTCTTGTGTAGTAGGCAAGGATCCAGAAACTGCCTCATGGTGCTTTCTGTGAAATGGATCACTGCTTTCAGGAACATCCTGATTACTCTCGAGTTCCTCAGAGTGCTGGGATTCAGATGGATGAAAAAAATCCAGGAAAGACTTCAACCTTTCAAAATCTATGGAGGATAACTTGTCAATGAGTAAGGAAGTGTCATCTTTCAAATTTAAATTCAGACAATGTACTCCTGTCTCACCACAACTAACCAGTACACCTGACACATTATCATTCAGGTGAAAAACCCTACTCCTTCCTTCCAACTTAAAGGCAACCACCAGATTAAACTTCTGTTTCCTTTGTACTATTTGGATGACTGCTTCTTTCCACTGAGAAGCCCGGGTAAATTTGTTCCGGTTCTGGCGTCGGATTTGGACAAAACAATGTATCTTCAGAGGAGCCATTCTTTCTTCACAAAGAATACTCAGGGAATCTAAAAACAAACAAACAAAAGGCATAATGCACAGAGAGATTGTGATTCAAAATATGTTGATCACAATGGTTTTTTGTAAAACTCTAACTGACCAGAATTGGCTTTTATTCCTCTCTTCATGGCTCAAGTACAACATGATAGGAAAACTTACATTTTTCTTTTAGAATTTACAATAATGATTTATCAATTACAATTAATAAAAACTTCAGTTTCTTATATCATTTAAATAAAAATTATTTAATTATGTGTAAGTGTGTGCATTTGTGCACATGTGAGTGCAGTGCTCTCAGAGTCCAGAAGAGGGGATCAGAGTCCCTAGAACTAGCATTACAGGCAGTTTTGAACTACCCAGTGGAGGGGCTAGAAACTGAGCTCAGGTCCTCTGTAAGAGCACTGTATGCTCTTAACCACTGAGCCATCTCAATTACATGCTCAAGTACATGCTTTAACCTCTGAGCTATTGAGAAGCTGTGCCCATTGTCTGGAAGACACGCTCAGAGTGTGTTTGCTTTCTCTTTTTCTGTCCCAATGTTTAATTTTGATGCTTAGTTCTATTTGTCAACGTGCCACAACCTACCAGCACCTAGAAATTGAGTCTCAGTGAGTTTTTTTTCTAGATCAGGTTGGCCTAGGGGATTGTCTTGGTTGCCTTACTTAAATAGTATGGAAATACCCAGTGTGAAAGTGTGTGGCACTATTCCATGCTTTAGTGTGTGACACTTTTCCCTGCTGGGGGGTACCAAAGTATATAAGGGTAGAGAAAGATGTATGCATGCATTTATTCTCTCTCTGCTCCTAGCTGTGGCTGTCATGTGACCAGCTGATTCAAGTTCCTGCAGTTGTGCCTCTCCAAAGTGATGGACTGTAACATGTGACTGTGGACTGAAATAAACCTTCCCCATCCTCCTAAGTTTCTCTAAGTTTTGTTTTCCAGACTGTTCTATCACAGCAAGAGAAATGAAAACTACAAGTACCTCAAGTGAAATGTGGTGAAAGTGCACATCTGGTCTCACTGGTGCCTCTGCTCTCTCTGTCCCTCTGATGATGCCGAGACAATGAAGTTCTGGTCAAATTCTAGTCTCTCATGCAAATGCAACAGTTAGGAAGATGAGCCTGAGTGGTCACCTGTGGTGCTGGCCTTTTTGATTGCAGATTCCAGATCCAGATATACCGACCTACAGTGGTCAGATGATAAAAATCATGGAGTACAAATGTGCATGCATGAAAAGCTGAAGATACAGCTCAGTGGTTAAAGCATCCAGTATGCACAAGACCCTAAATTCATTCCCTAGAAACACACACTATCAACTCTGAGCTTTGTGACTGTATATATGTAGGCAGAGGTTTCCTGTCCTACAGGCACTCTCAAATAAACACAGAGACTTATATTAATTATAATGCTTGGCCAATTGTTCAAACTTATTACTAACTATCTCTTACATTTTAAGTTAACCCATATTCCTTATTTACTCTCTGCCATGTGACGGTACCTTTATTAACATGGCAGGTTCATGGACTCCATCTCTGTGTGGCTGGTGACTCCAGGCCCTGTTCATCTTCCTCCCAGCATTCTCCTAGTGTGGCTCTCCTGTCTAACCTGATTCTGTTCAGCTATTGGCCAGTCAGCTTCTTTATTAGACCAATCACAGTGACAAATCTTCACAGTGTACAAAATGACTGTTCCACAGCATAATACAGCTCCAGCACCGAGAGGCTAAACCAAGATATGGACATGTGTGAGGCAAGAATGGAGTATATAGTGAGACCACAATCTCAATGCAAAGAAAAATAAAGAAAAAAGAAAAGGAAAAGAAGAGAGAGAAACAGTACCAAAACCAAAGTGGGACCAGAAGGGAGACAGACTGAGGCTAACCAAGGCTACCGTAGACCAGTGTCAGAAACTAAACAGAGCTGACAAAAGGGTTAATGGTGCTCGCTGCCAAGCCTGACAACCTGAGGTTCACCCCTTGCACCCACATGTGGAAGGAGAGACCAACTCCTGCACACTGTTCTCTGACATACACACTTCAGCTATGGTGTGCAAGAACACAAGCATATACAAATAAATAGAATTTAAAAACTGCAACTCCATAGGCAAGGCACGGCACACACCATGAAACCAGGAATTGGGAGGCAGGTTGGATGATTTCTTGAGTTTGAAGGCAGCTTGGTAGACATACAGAATTCAGAGGCAGCCAGGTCTACACAGAAAGACCCTGGCTCAAAAAAACAACAAAAAGTATTGGGAAAAAATACACAAAACAAAATTTAGTCGAGTAGAGACAACCAGAACTCTACTGCTTCTCCAAGAATCTGAACTAAAACATGGACATGTGTTTGCAAGGAGAGGTGGCATGTGGAGAGGACAGTTAGATTCCAGATGATAAGTAGAAATATGAACTTTAATTGTTTTTAAGATTTATTTTCATGCTGGCTGTGGTCTCTCTCTCTCTCTCTCTCTCTCTCTCTCTCACACACACACACACACACACACACACACACACACACACACACACCTTTGATCTCAGTACTGGAGAGGGAGGAGGATCTGTGACTTGGAGGTTAGCCTGGTTTACAAAGCCAGTAGAAAAAAGCAACATAATAGGATAGCTACATAATAAACTCAACCTCAAAATTATTTTCAGGGCTGGAGAGATGGCTCAATGGTTAAGAGCACTGGCTACTCTTCCAGAGGTCCTGAGTTCAATTCCCAGCAACCACATGGTGGCTCACAACCACCCGTAATGAGATCTGGTGCCCTCTTCTGGCCTTCAGGGACACATGCAGGCAGAATACTGTATACATAGTAAATAAATAAATCTTTAAAAAAAAAGGAAAGAAAGTATTTTTTAAAAAATTATTTTCAGTTTCACGTGTGCCTGCCTGCTTGTCTGCGCACCACTTGCATGCAGTGCCCGCAGTGACCACAAGGGGGTGTCAGATCCCGTGGAACTGGAGCCAGAGAGGGTTGTGAGTCAGCATTTAGGTGCTAGGACCAAAACAGCCCTCTCTCTGGCCCCTGAACTAGAATTCATAAAGGAAACTAAAGACCCTATTATAGAACAGTGAGGAAAGCTTTAGGGAACAGATGGATTTATCCTCAGTGAGACCTCAAGCAAAGAGCAGAGGGAAGCCTTGAGACCCACAGATCCAAGCCTTAAGACCCACAGATCCAACAACTGACAATGTAAAAACAGGTTTTAGGCACGACCACACCCTGCTGCAAAGAGATTTTTTTTTTTTTTTTGGTTTTTTGAGACAGGGTTTCTCTGTGTAGCTTTGTGCCTTTCCTGGAACTCACTTGGTAGCCCAGGCTGGCCTTGAACTCACAGAGATCCACCTGGCTCTGCCTCCCGAGTGCTGGGATTAAAGGCGTGCGCCACCACCAACTTACTTTTTTTTTTAATTTACTTATGTATTTTTTAAATGTGCATTGATTGGTGTTTTGCCTGCATGTATGTCTCTGTGAGGGTATGGGATACCCTGGAACTGGAGTTATTGACAGGCTTGAGCTGCCATTTGGGTGCTGGGAATTGAACCTGGGTCCGCTGGAAGAGCAGCCAGTGCTCTTAACTGCTGAGCCATCTCTCCAGCCCCGCAAAAAGAGATTCTTAAGATTGGAAGAGCATGCAAGTGGATATGAGAAGGAACCAGCAGGTCTGCTTTGAGTTCTGGGACCGAAATTAATCAAACCCTTGTATGAACAGAACGTGTGACAATTATCTCCAGTGCTCAAAGCCCCACCCTTCCCGAGGCTAAGAATGAGGCCACCTCCAAAACCTGTGTGGACTAGAGGGCAGGAGATGACTTGGCTCAGACCTAAGATTTTAGAACTATCCTGGCAAGAATGGAGATAATATTCTTTTTTGTTTGTTTGTTTGCTTGTTTTGTTTGTTTTGTTTTTTCAGGGCAGGGTTTCTCTGTGTAGCCCTGGCTACACTTGAACTCACTCCATAGACAAGGCTGGCCTTGATCTCACAGAAGTTCACCTCTTTCTGGCTCTGCTTGATGAGATAAAGGAAAGCCCTGATGAGCTATTCTTTTTTTGTTTGTTTGTTTGTTTGTTTGGTTGGTTGGTTGGTTGGTTTGGTTTTTTTCAAGACAGGATTTCTCTGTGTAGTTTTGGTACCTGTCATGGATCTCGCTCTGTAGACCAGGCTGTCCTCAAACTCACAGAGATCTGCCTGGCTTTGCTTCCAGCACTAGGACTAAAGGTGTGGGCCACTGTCACTCTGCCCTGATGAGATATTCTAAAGAGGTGCTTGAGGCCCTTCATCTTCCTATCACAGTGTTGAGAAAATGAAGCCCAAGAAATGGTACTTTCCCAAGAAATTTTTTTCCCTGACTGACATAGTACTATATAAACCATGCTGGCCTCAAAATCAAAGAGATCTGACTCCTTCTGTGTGCTGGGAAGAAAGACATGCACCACCATACTGGTTCTCATTCTGTCCACACTAAATCTGATCCACATAGTTCATTCAGAAGGTTTCATTTCATATAGACCTTTCTTTAAATTCCTGCAGGGGACTAGGCTGCAGAGGAAGTGGAGCTCTGTGAGTTTGAGGCTTAGCCTGGTCTACATCGTGAGTTCCAGGTGAGCCAGTTCTATGTACTAGTGGTTATCTATCTCAAAAACAGAACAAAGCATCTACAGTGGATGGACATGATCACATTCTTTTGGACCTTGGGTCCAAATAGAAAAGAATCATTGGGACCCTAAAGGCAGCACACTTCTTTGGAAGACACTTACAATCATCCTTCGTCACATAAAAGTCAAAATGAGTCTCTCACAGGAGAGGCCATTTCACATCCTTGGACTACCCAAGCTGCTTAGGCATTTTTTTTTTTTCCGAGACAGGGTTTCTCTGTGTAGCTTTGCGCCTTTCCTGGAGCTCACTTGGTAGCCCAGGCTGGCCTCGAACTCACAGAGATCCGCCTGGCTCTGCCTCCCGAGTGCTGGGATTAAAGGCGTGAGCCACCAACGCCCGGCTGCTTAGGCATTTTTGTTTGTTTTTGGTTTTCAAGAAAAGGTTTCTCTGTGTAGCCTTGGCTATTCTTTAACTTGGTTTGTAGACCACGCTGGCCTTGATCTGCCTGCCTCTGCCAGCCCAGTGCTGATTATAGGTGTGGGCTACTGAAAAGACTAAGCAGATACCATAACAGGCTGCTCAGTCTTCTCTCAGAGATCAGGCCTCAATTTCAGTTTTCTGAGACTGAGCAAGCAGTCTCTGGGAGGGCCGTGAACAAAAGACATAGTCCTTGCAGTAGCTCCCTTTCTGCATGTACTCTGACCGCTCAAAGTTCAGCCAGATGTTTACTGTCTGGGACCTCTCACCAACTTAGAGTTATATGCATGAGTCAAGGACAAAGCCTGGAGCACTGAGCCAGCCCCCACAGTCAGTACATGCTTGGCCAGCCAGCCCCCATGGCGGCTCAAGGACAAAGCCTGGGACTTGTGCTGGACTGCACCCAAAGTGATAATTGTAACCACCAACCAGTAAATTCAAAGGTTACATACCCTCACCCAATTAAAAGAGAACAGAGATAAAAATAAACCAATCTGAGTTGCACCTGTGGCAAACCCCCCCCAACTGCCCTGATGGGCTTGTGGTTTTTACCTTTAAATACCTGCCTCACTCTTTTGGGTGTAGGAATGAGTTCCCTGTCTAGACTTGTATCTATAGAATAAACCTTGCTGTTGCATTCTGGACATCCAAGGTCTACGGTGGTCTCTTTGGGATCACAATCTGGGCATAACACTACCACTACCCTCCCTTAGATATTCTGATGCCTCAAAGATTATGTTCATTTGTAATAAGATACTTACATACATACGTGCATACATACATATACATATATGAACATGCTTCATATCTCTATATACGTATATTTAAGAACATTCTTGAAAAGACAAGAAATCTACTGGTGGGATATGATACACATCTCAACAAGGGAATAATATTATAGTAATTTTGTTTTTTATGGCTGTTTCCATTATTTATCTATCTATTTATTTATAGAAAGGATCTCACTGTGTATCCACGGTTGGTCTCACACTGACAGAGATCCGTTTGCCTGGGCCTCCTGAGTACTGGGTTAAAGTGCAGGGCACCACCATGACTTGTTAGTTTTCTCCTCTCGCCCCTGGTATTTCTTATACATTAATTCATATTCTTTTATTCCCAGTCCTATCTTACTTGCTCCTTTTCTTCTCTCTTATCTCATTGAGACACTGTCTTGGTATGAATCCCTGGCTAGCTAGAACTCACTAGATTGACCAGACTGACCTTGAACTGGAGGCAGTTCTTCTATCTGCCTCCTTAGTGCTGGAATTACAGGTATGCATTAGCATGCCAAAGCCTTTGGCATTTTATCACCTTCATGTTTCTTTTTCCTCTTTTTGTTCCGTAGTGCAAGCTGACCCTCAGTTATACCAGCAAATCCCCAGACTTAAGGACAAATACTAATATCCAAGTACAGGAGGCATTTAAAACCCCAAATAGCGCTGGAGAGATGGCTCAGGGGTTAAGAGCACTGACTCTTCTTCCAGAGGACCCAAGTTCAATTCCCAGCACCCACATGGCAGCTCACACCTGTCTGTAACTCCAGTTTCAGGGGCCCCTGACACCCAAGGCAAAAACACAAATGCACATAAAAATAAAATATATTTAGAATCCCAAATAGACATGAGTAGAAAAGAAATTTCGGGGCTGGAGAGATGGCTCAGTGGTTAAGAGCACAGCCTGCTCTTCCAGAGGACCTGGGTTCAATTCCCAGCACCCACATGACACCTCACAACTGTAACTCCAGTTCCAGGGGACCAGACACCCATGGCAAAACACCAACACGCATAAAATAAAGTTAAAAAAGAAATTTCCCACAGTGCAATATAGGTAGGATTCTAAGACTATGGAGAAATGAATCTACAACAAATACATCTCCTTTTTATTCAGTCTGGGACATCTCCCATGACATGATGTCACACACAATTAAGGTATGTCTTTCCACCTTAAATAACCTAGGATACACAATCTTAGAATTGCTTAGAAGTTTATTTATCTAGCAAATCCTCATGAATATGCTCATAGGCTGGTCTCCTACTTGATCCTAGAGTTGGCAATACCAATCATCCCAGCTCTACCTCTTGTCAATTTGACCCCAAAACATATTACTTTGAAGCCATAATTTTCCTTCCCTCATTCTCATATTCAGACACTTAGTTACACAAAATGTTTTCAATTTCAGCTGCCAAAGTTCTATAGCCATTAACTATTCCAACACTGACTGTAGGCCCAAAGCCCAAGCTGACAAGATGGCTCAGCAGGTGAAGGTTCTTGCCACCAAGCCTGAGGACCTAGGTTCCATCCCTGGGACCCATGTGATGAAGGGAGAGAACCAACTCTTGTAAGTGGTCCTCTGATGGCAACACCCATGTGTGTTAGACACACACACACACACACACACACACAATGTAAATGTAATAATAATGAGTCCAAAGTCCATTCAAACATTGAGACTCTAGGCAGTCTTTAAATTGGCAGCTCCTGGTAAATTCACATATTTCTGCCACATGGTGGTGGTACAAACCTTTAATCCCATCACTCGGCAGAAGTAGAGACAGGCAGAACTCTATGTTCAAGCCCAGTCTGACCATATAGTGAATTTCAGGCTAGCCAGAGCTACTCAGAGAAACAATTTCTCCAAAAACAAAAACCAAACAAGTTACATATTTCTGACATACAACCCCACCAACACAGAATAAACATTCCAAATTCCAAAATGAAGAAGGAAGTGATAGTAAGGAATATCAAAGAAACACTGGGGGCTGGAGAGATGGCTCAGAGGTTAAGAGCCCTGGCTGTTCTTCCAGAGGTCCTGAGTTCAATTCCCAGCAACCACATGGTGGCTCACAACCATCTGTAAGGAGATCTGGCACCCTCTTCTGGCCTGCAGACGTACATGCAGACAGAACACTGTACATATAATAAATAAAAAAAATTAAAAAAGAAAAAAAAACACTGAAATTCAGCAGAGAAAATGCAAAACCCTGTAGACAAAACAACTATACACATAAAATAAAAATCAAAAACTTAATAAAATTAAAAATCATTTCTAAAATCAAAGGCAGTTGAGGCACATGCCTTTAATCCTAGCACTTGGGAGGCAGAGCCAGATGGATCTCTCATCAAGGCCAGCATGGTTTACAGATCTAGTTCCAGGACAGGCTCAAAAGCTACACAGAGAAACCCTGTCTTGAAAAACCAAAAAAAAAAATAAAAAATAAAACAAAAATATATCTGGACCTAGGGTTCAGGCCTGTAATTTCAACTACTTGTGAGGCTGAGGCAGGAAGGTCCAAAATTCCAAACCAAGTGGGCAAAGGCAGAGGCAGGCTCAAAAAGAGGGGGAGGGGCAAGAAATCTTCTTTTGCAGTGGTATTGATGACTGCAGACCAACAGCTGAAAATAAGAAACATAGGCGGCTTATGTTTCTTATAAATAGAGCAATCTCTGGAAGCATCACCATACCTGACCTCAAGTTCTAGTATAGAGCTATATTAATAAAAACAGCTTGGTACTAGCATAAAAACTGACATATGGATCAATGGAATCAAATTGAAGAACCTGACATTAATTAATTCACACACATATGAACACCTGATTTTTGACAAAGAAGCCAAATGCTGGCATAACTGGATGTCAATATGTAAAAGATTACAAATAGATCCATATCTGTCACCATGCACAAAACTCAAGTCCAAGTGGATCAAAGACCTCAACATAAATACAGTTACATTGAATTTGATAGAAAGTAGGAAGTACTCTTGAACCCATTGGCACAGGAGATCACTTCCTAAATACAACACCAGTAGCACAGACACTGAGAGCAATAATTAATAAATGGGCCCTCTTGAAACTGAGAAGCTTTTGTAGGGCAAAGAACAAGGTCAATAAGCAAAAAGACAGCCTACAGAATGGGGAAAGACCTTCACCAACCCCACATCTGACAGAGGACTGATCTCCAAAGTATATAAAGAACCCAAGAAACTAGACATCAAAATACTGAACAATCCAATTAAAAAATGGACTAAAGACTTAAACAGAATTCTTGAAATAAGAATCTTAAAAGGCTGAAAGACATTTAAAGAAATGCTCCAACATCCTTAATCAGAGAAATGCAAATCAAAACGACCCTGAGATACCACCTTACCCCTGTCAGAATGGCTAAGATCAAAAACACTAAGAACAATCTATGTTGGAGAGGATTTGGAGCAAAGGGAACACTCCTCCACTGTTGGTGGGAGTGCAAACTTGTACAACCACTGTGGAAATCAGTATGGTAGTTTCTCAGAAAATAGGGAATCGATCTACCTCAAGACCCAGCCATACCACTCTTGGGCATATACCCAAGGAATGTTCAGTCATACCACAAGATACATGTTCATAACAGCAGTATTCATAATAGCCAGAACCTGGAAGCAACTTGGATGCCCGTCAACTGAAGAATGGATTAAGAAAATGTGGTACATATACACAATGGAGTACTACACAGCAGAGAAAAACAATGACAGCATGAAATTTGTAGGCAAATAGGTGGAACTTGAAAAATATCATTCTGAGTGAGGTAACCCAAACCCAGAAGGACAAACATAGTAAGTACTCACTCATGGATATAGATATAAAGCAAAGAACAATCAGACTGCAACCCACAGATCCAGGAGGCTACCTAAAAGGGGTACCCTAGGATGACTATGGCTTATAATAAGATTTGGTTTTAATCACTGGGCAAGCTTCAGTGAAACATTTCATTATTAGCATAAGAATTTGTACTGTATCAAGCTGATAATAGAATAAAATAAAATAAATACTAAAAGAAAACTTGAGAAAATAAGAAACATAGATGGCTTCTAAGACGACCTCTTCCCCACCCCACTCACCCTAAAAAGTAAACAGACTAGACAGGAGGTGGTAGAATTTCTAGTGAGACTCTTAGTCATTCTGGGTGCCTTACTTCCTACCTAATCCCTGTGCTGCTTGGTCACATAATTTCCATGTAGCATGATCACATGATCTATGTGCAGGCCGGGCATAGCTACTCAAGCCCATATGTACTTGTGCAATGGGGGCTGTCGGGCGGGTACCTATAACAAGCCGGTCCCATCTTATCCCTTCTCTTTCTTCCTGCACAATCATTTCTCATAAACTCTTATTATGGTGGGTTTTGTCATACCTGGTGGCTTTTCTTGCATGCTAAACAGCGCTGCCTAATGAATAACACACAGCCGAAAAATAACTAACAAGAAGTCATTGAAGAGAGCTCTTGTTAAAATTGTGTTAGGGATCCTGAAGTGTGGCTCTTAGCTGTTAATGACTTCAAGTGGGGGTGGGGAAGGACTGTTTTCTTTAAGGTACTGGACACTGGGACTTTGACCATGCTCCAGTGAATATCCTGACAGTACAAACTGGACTCTATTTCTTTCCTCTTCTTCATTTCTTTGGGCGTGGTCACCAGGGAGTGGGGGAAGTGACTGTGAACAGAATGCATTATGCAAATCTCCAAATAATCAATAAAAACATTATGTTGCCGGGCGGTGGTGGCGCACGCCTTTAATCCCAGCACTCGGGAGGCAGAGCCAGGCGGATCTTTGTGAGTTCGAGGCCAGCCTGGGCTACCAAGTGAGTTCCAGGAAAGGTGCAAAGCTACACAGGGAAACCCTGTCTCGAAAAAACCAAAAAAAAAAAAAAAAAAAACATTATGTTGGGGGAAAAATAAAACAAATCCAAAGCTTTCCTTGTCTGCAGAGCAGCTTCTGGGCTAACCTGGGGAAATAAAGAGTACTGAGAGGAGTAGGGATATAGTTCAGAAAGCTGGAGCCTAGAATGCCATAGGTTCAATTCCAAATACTAGAGAGAACAAAACACTGCTTTCCAGAGCCTTTAGGATGCAGTAAATTAGTGACATTAATGCTTCCATTAAAAAGAAAAAAAAGAAAAATCTCAAGCCAGGCATGGTGACACATACCTTTAATCCCAGCACTTGAGAGCCTAAGGCAGGCTAATCTCTGAGTTTGTGGACAGTCTGACCCACAGAGAGAGTTGCAGCACAGCCAGGTCTAAACAGAGAAACACTCTCTCAAAAATACAAATCACCTAAGAAAGAGAAGAGAGAGGGAGATCTCAGGTCAGGTGTGATAGAACATGCATGTCTTTAAAGGCAGAGATAGGGGATCTCTGTGAGTTTAAGGTTGAGTGAGTTCTGATCTACATAGTAAGTTCCAGGACAGACAGGGCTATTACACAGAGAAGCCCTGTCTTGAACAGAAAACAAAAAATAAAGAAAAAAAATTCTCAATTTAGCATGGCAGCTCATATCCTTCACTTTAGTATTAGAGAGACAAATGCGGGCAGATCTTTCTGAGTTCCAGGCCAGCCAGAGCTACACAGCAGGCCAAGTTTCAAAAACAAACCCCACAGGAGCTACAGGTATAACTCAGTACCTTGATTGCTCACCATGTACAAAGACCTGGGTTTGATTCCCCAGCACCTCAAAAATGGGGCTTAGTAGTGTGCAGCTGTCATTTAACTCTGAGGAAGTGGAGGCAGGAGGATCAGAATTTCAAGATTATCCTCCAAAGAGACAAGAGTTCCAGAAAGGACTACATGAGACCCAGATCATGCTTCTAGTGACTCAGGATTTACCTGTAAGAACTGAAGAGTCAAATTGCTCCAAATTCAAATACTTCTAAACAGCAGAAAGAGCACTGATTGGAGTGAAGAGAAAGTCTAGAAAATGGGAGAAAAATCATTGCCAGCTATTTTCTCTGACAAGAGATCAACAACATCCAGAATATATAAAGGCCTCAAAAACAGCAGATTGATATCAGGGTTTTCAATTCGATGCCATTGGTCCACAGATCTGTTTGAGGACCAATGTATGGCACATGTCATAGTGTCATATGCCTTTAATCCCAGCACTCTGAAAACAGGAACAGGAGGATCTGAGTAAGGTTAGCCTGGTCTACAGAACAAGTTACTGGACAGTTAGGGCTACCCAGAAACCCCATCTCAAAAAACACAATAAGTAAATAAATAATGTTAAAGGCTAAAATAACCTTTAATGTAATGGCTGGGTGGGTGTAGCTCACACCTTTAATCCCAGCACTTGGGAGGCAGAGGCATGGGATCTCTGAGTTTGAAGCCAGACTGGTCTACAGAGTGAGTTCCAGGATAGCCAGGACTACACAGAGAAACCCTGTCTTGAAAAATAAGCAACAACCACCACAAAAAAGAAACCCACAAAATGAATATTAAGAAGAAAACTAAAAAGCAGGGCTACAGTTTGACTCTGCTATAGCTCTGGGTGTTTATCTGAAGTAATCAATGTAGGGTACAACATTGGGGCTGAACACCTATGAATTTTTACAGAGAACAATTCAACTACAGATGAATAACTACATAAAACAGGTATAGGTATGAATGCATATAAATGTGTATGTACACAAAAGCACTTAGTTCAGCCACAAAGAACAAAATTACATGAAAATTTGGAATGGAAATCATTTTAAGCAAAAATAAGCCACATGCCAAGACAAATATTTCATATTCTCTCTCATGTGCAGAATCTACATTTTTTTAAAAAGGGCTTTTAAGTAGACAAGTGACTCCCAAGGGAGAGGGAGGGAAGACCTTTTGGGGTCAGAGGATGTAGATGACTGGTGGGTATGTTTTTCTTAACGCACACCTGAAGTTGGGATGGAAAAATGATGGGAAGGATAAGGGAGGAATTGGAGAGAAGGGAAACCAGGGTGGATTTGATCAAAATTATTACATGCTTGTCTGAGGTTTTCAAACAATAAAAAGATAAATGGGGCAAAAATGTTAAGAGGACATTGTATATGCCTTTATTAAATGTCATAATGAAGCCCATTGTATTCTACAAATACATACTAATTTAAAAAATATTTTCAGGGCTGGAAAGATGGCTCAGTAGTTAAGAGCACTGGCTGCTCTTTCAGAGGACCTGGGTTCAATTCCCAGCACCCACATGGCAGCTCACAACTGCCTGTAACTCCAATTCCAGGGGATCTGACACCTTCACCACACCAATGCACATAAAATAAATTTAAATAAATTATTAAAAATACATATTTTTTTCTTTTTCGGAAAAAGGGTGTCTGTTTTAAAGCCCAGGATGGCCTCACATTCAATATGTAGTTAAGGATGACCTCAAACTCCTAATCCTCTTGATCCACCACCTCTGAGTTGCTGGAATTATGGAAGTGTTCCACCATGCTCAGTTTGTGCCTGGCTGGGGAACAAGCCAAGGATTCGAGCATTCCAAGGCAGAGCTCTACCAAAGCAACTACACTGAGGCCCGCTCACCCTCATCTCTCTTCATTTTAATCTTTCCTGGTCATTTGTTCCATCATTCATTCCAGGGGTCCCATGAGTCTACTCCAGTTGGGCCTTCCTATATCCAGTACATACACTTAATAACACAACTCGAAGGAAATAAGGCTTTACTTACCCAGGCCCACTCAGGAAAGTCACAGCTGTTGCTCATGATCCTGCTGCTAAAGAAGTCGATCCTACTGCATGTTGCTAATGAAAGGGTCGGTCCTGCTGCAGGCTGTTACCTAAAGGGTGGGGAGCTGGGCGGTGGTGGAGCACGCCTTTAATCCCAGCACTCTGGAGGCAGAGGCAGGCGGATCTCTGTGAGTTCCAGGCCAGCCTGGGCTACCAAGTGAGCTCCAGGAAAGGTGCAAAGCTACACAGAGAAACCCTGTCTCGAAAAAAAAAAAAAAAGGGGTGGGGCATACAATGTAGATTAATTTAAAGGGTCCTAAAAAAGGCCACACCCACACACCCTCATCTCTGGGAAGGGGATTGTGGAGAGAAAAAAGGATAAGAGAAAAAAGACATAAAAAAAAAAAAGGTGGAGAGATGGCTCAGTGTTTAAAGAGCACTTGCTGCTCTTCCAGAGGACACCAGTGTTGGGGTCCAGGCACCCACTTTGTGAGGTGGGGAATGTTTCACAATGGTCTGTACCTCCAGCTCTCAGGAATCCTAGCCTTTTGAAGGAACAAGTCATGTACTAACAGAGTTGTATACAATGAAAATGCATCTACATTGGGCATGGTGGCCTACACCTTTAATTCCATCACTCAGTAGGTACAGCCCAGACACAGAACTCAGTGAGTTCCAGGCAAGTCTAGATGGTAAGAAAGAGAGAATGCCAGGGGTTGTGGCCCATGCCTTTAATCTTATCACTCAGGAGGCAGAGGCCGGAGGATCTCTGTGAGGTTTTTTTTGTTTTTGTTTTTGTTTTTTTTTTGTTTTTTTTTTGGTTTTTCAAGACAAGGTTTGCTCTGTGTGGTTTTGCACCTTTCCTGGATCTCGCTCTGTAGACCAGGCTGGTCTCGAACTCACAGAGACCCGCCTACCTCTGCCTCCGGAGTGCTGGGATTAAAGGCCTGTGCCACCACTGCCTGGCTGGATCTCTGTGAGTTTTATGCCAGTCCAGTCTACAATGAGAGGTCCAGGACAACCAAGGCTACACAAATAAATCCTGTCTCAAAAAAAAAACAAAAACAAAAACAAAAAAACAAAGAGAGAATCTGCATCCTACAGAATAGGAAAAGATGTTTACTAAGTACACCTCTGATACAGGTCTAGTACCCAAAATAAATAAACAACCCAAAAAAACTGGATATCAAGAAAACACAATTAAAATCCGAGGTACAGATCTAAATTGTAAATTTGCAAAAGAGGAAATTCAAATGGCTGAGAAACACTTAAAGAAATGTTAAATATTCTTACCTATCAGGGAAATGCAAATCAAAACAACACTGAGATTCCATCTTGTACCAGTCAGCAAGACTAAGATTAGGAATGCAAGACAGCCCGGCCGTGGTGGCCCACACCTTTAATCCCAGCACTCGGGAGGCGGAGGCAGGCGGATCTCCTTGAGTTGGAGGCCAGCCTGGCCTACAGAGTGAGTTCCAGGAAAGGCACAAAGCTACACAGAGAAACCCTGTCTCGGAAAAAAAAAAAAAAAAAAAGAAAGAAAAAAAAGAACACGAGATAGCTCATGCTGGAGAGGATGTGAGGGAACACTCCATTTTTGCTGGAGGGAGGGTAAACTTATACAGCCTCTATGGAAATCAGTGCAGTGGTTTTTCAGGAAAAGTGAAATTGATAGACCTCAAGATCAACTGTGCTGGCGGTGGTGGCGCATGCCTTTAAGCCCAGCACTCGGGAGGCAGAGCCAGGTGGATCTCTGTGAGTTCGAGGCCAGCCTGGTCTACAGAGTGAGTTCCAGGAAAGGCGCAAAGCTACACAGAGAAACCCTGTCTCGAAAAACCAAAAAAAAAAAAAAAAGATTAGCTGTAGCACTCGGGCATACACCCAAAGGACACTTCATCCTACCACAGAGACACTTGCTCAAACATACTCAAACATACACATCACTGCTGTATTCATAACAACCAGAAAATGGAAAGGACCTGGATGTTCCTCAACAGAAGAATGGATAAAGAAAATGTACTGCTGTGGGTGGTGGCACATGCCTTTCATTCCTGTACTCAGGAGGCAGAGGAAGGTGTATCTCTGAGTTCAAAGACAGCTTGGTCTACAGAGCCAGTTTTGGGACATCTGGCAAAAACCCTGTTTCAGAAAAGAAAGAAAGGAAGAAAAAAATGCAGTACTTTTACATAACGGAGTCGTATTCAGTTGTTAAAATCAGAACATCAGCTGGGCAGTAATGGTGCTTTCTTTTTCTTTCTTTCTTTTTTTTTTTCTTTTTTTGAGACAGAGTTTCTCTGTGTAGCTTTTGGAGCCTTTCCTGGAACTCGCTCTGTAGACCAGACTGGCCTCGAACTCACAGAGATCTGCCTGCCTCTACCTGCCTCCCCGCCCCCAGGGCTGGGATTAAAGGCGTGCACCACCACCACCACCACCACCACCACCACCCAGCGATGCTTGCTTTTGATCTCAGTCCTTGGAAGGGAGAAGCAAGTGGATCTATAAAAGCCAAGGCTACACAAACAAACCCTGTCTTGAAAACAAACACACAAATAAACAAAAGACATTGGGAAATTGAGGGCAAATGGACAGAACTAGAAAAAAATCATACCCAGGGAAGTAACCCAGACCCAGAAAGAAAAAAAAAAAAAAAAA
>CABHPH010140562.1:0-41277 GCA_902168325.1 Peromyscus nudipes
GCTGCTTTTAATATTCTTTCTTTATTTTGTATGTTTAGTGTTTTGATGATTATTGTTTTTTTCTATTCATGTCTACTTGTGTTCAGTAAGCTTCTCGTACCTTCATAGGCATGTCCTTCATCAGGTTTGGAAAGTTTTCTTCTATGATTTCATTGAATACATTTTCTGTGCCTTTGAGCTGGAATTATGCTCCTTCTTCTTTCTCTATTATTCGTGGTGTCCTAGATGTCCTGGATTATTTTTTTAAGATTTTTTTGGATTTAACATTTTCTTTGGCCAGTGAATCTATTTCTTCTATCATGTCTTCAACACCCGAGATTATCTCTTTCATCTTTAAGTATTCTGTTGGAGATGCTTTCATCTGTAGTTCCTGTTCACTTACCATATTTTTCTTTTCCCAGAATTCCCTCAGTTTGTGTTTTCTTTCTTGCCTCCATTTTAATGTTCAAGTCTTGGACTGTTTCCTTTACCTATTTGATTATTTTTCCTTGGCATTCTCGGCTTTCTTTAAGGCATTTATTAATTCCCTCCAATTTTTTGTTTGTCTTGTCCTCTAACGGAAATTTTTCATTTCATCTGTAAGGGTATCATAGTGCCCTTTAGGATGCTGAATGTATTCTTACACTGGAGTTTACCTATTTCTTCATCCAACTGGTGTAGGTGGTGTTTGTGTCTATAGGGGCTGCTGTGCTTCCAATTGGTATGGGTGGTGTGTAGCATGAATCTTAACAGTTTTTTTTAATAAATTCAAACCTGAGGCCATTTATTGGGGTGAATACTGGAAGATCAGAGAGACAGAACAAGCCACAGCTAACCTCACCTTGCCAGTTTCTCTGCTGATCTTGTTTCCTCAGACTGGAAGCCTCTGTGTCCTCATATCTGAATGGCTCTCAGCTGAACTGTGTTGCTCAAAGCCTAAAAGCTTAACCAGCCAAATGCTTCTAGTTTCTGGTCCTCACGCCTTATATACCTTTCTGCCTTCTACCATCACTCCCTGGGATTAAAGGCTCACTCCCTAGGATTAAAGGCCTGTGTCACCGTGCCTGGCTGTTTCCAATGTGGCCTTGAACTCACAGAGATCCCAGATGGATTTCTGCCTCTGGAATGCTAGGATTAAAGGTGTGAGTGCCACCATTTTCTAGCCTTTGTATCTAGTGGCTGTTCTGTCTCTGACCCCAGATAAGTTTATTAGGGTGCACAATATTGTGGGGAACACAATACCACCACAGTGGTGCTTGTATCTATAGGGTCTTCTGATGTTGTGGGAGATGACTGTCCATGGGGATGAGGCTGGTATATGTGGGGTTGGGTGGCAGAGTGGATCTTGTGAGAACTGAGTTCAGGGGGTGGCAGAGGTTGTGGTGCATCCTGCCTACAGGTCTCTCACCTGCTGGCTGGCTGCTGGTGTTTTCAGCAGAGCAGTGAGATTCCACTAGTTTTGGGGGCAGGACCCAACTGCCTTGCTGGGGCTGGGATGGGAGGGGGACACAGGATGTGCCCTAGTGCTTAGGTCCTAGAGATTGGGGCAGTTCACCTGGAAGACCAGTCAGTCACCATTCTTCCAACCTCTGTGGGCAGTGCTTATGCCTATAGGGTTTGCTGGTGTGCCAGAGAGGGCTGTCCACAGGGAAGATGCTGGGGTAGGTGTGGTTGGGGTGGCAGAGTGGGTCTGTTCTTCTAAGTGGTGTCTACCATAAACCTACGGGTTTTGTTTTCATTTCATTCTTTGGTCTTTGCTGGTGAAGATATTTGCTTTTATCCATGGAGCATACATTGCAAAAAAATTGATGAATGAATCTGAGTATAAAGATGAACTCTATATAAATTACATCTCTCTATATGCTTTCAAGCCTTGCTATTTAGTACCAGAGTTCCTCTGTCCCTGGTGTCTTCCTTCAACCTTGCTCTGACATTTTGGGGCCATTATCAAGTAAAATAAAAGTTACCTGAACAGAAAAATCTCCAATATCTGAAAAGTTTTCTGAAAGTGACTATAAGATTATATTTGCATCTAATGTGATAGTGTGCATTTTCCATAATCCATATTTTATTGTCAAGATTTTTATCTTTTGCTTGTTCAATTGCAAACTTCATCACTCAAATGTCTGAATTTCTTTTGTGCTTTATACATTTTCTTGACTTTATTGACCCATCTTTTTCTCTAATTCTTCCATCCCCTTTTGTGTTAACTCCTTCTTACCTCTGTAGTCAAGCCACACATTGGTTTTACATTTTCCAATTTTATAACTCCTATGTTTTACTACAACCCCCCTTTTCTGGAGCACCTCTTCCAACTACTTACACAGTCCCTTTCTACTTCACTGGCTTCAGCAGTTACTCCAAGTTTTTAGTCAAATCTAAAGATTTGGAGCTGTTTCTTCCTTTTTTTATAATTTGATTTAATTTTACATATCAGCCACGGATTCCCCTGTCCTCCCTCCTCATGCCCCCCCACCCCCCCCCATCCACACCCCATTCCCATCTCCTTCAGGGCAAGGACTCCCCTGGGGATTCAGCTTAACCTGGTAGATTCAGTCCAGGCAGGTCCAGTCCCCTCCTCCCAGGCTGAGCTAAGTATCCCTGCATAGGCCCCAGGTTCAAAACAGCCAGCTCATGCACTAAGGACAGGTCCCGGTCCCACTGCCTGGGTGCCTCCCAAAAAGTTCAAGCTAATCAACTGTCTCGCTTATCCAGAGGGCCTGATCCAGTTGGGGGCTCCTCAGCTATTGGTCCAAAATGACTCTGAGATACCAACTTACACCTGTCAGAATGGCTAAGATCAAAAACACTGAAGACAGCTTATGCTGGAGAAGATGTGGAGCTCCACTGTTGGTGGGAATGCAAGCTTGTACAGCTACTTTGGAAATCAATATGGTGCTTTCTTAGAAAACTGGGACTCAATCTCCCCCAAGACCCAGCTATACCACTCTTGGGCATATACCCAAGGAATGCTCAATCTTACCACAAGGACACATTCTCAACTATGTTCATAGCAGCATTGTTTGTAATAGCCAGAACCTGGAAACAACCTAGATGCCCTTCAACTAAAGAATGGATAAATAAAATGTGGTACATATACACAATGGAGTACTACTCAGCAGAGAAAAACAATGTTTCTTCTTTTAAAAGATGTTTTCTGGGCTTCCTTAAAACAATTATTTTTGGTTGTTGATTAGACAAACTTTAATATTCATTACTTAGGATTAGTTCATAGAAAATAATTACTTTATTAGAAATGTTATAGCCAGGCAGTGGTGGTACACACCTTTAATCCCATCATTAGGGAGGCAGAGGCAGTTGATTCTCTATGAGCTCATGGCCAGCCTGGTCTACAGAGTGAGTTCCAGGACAGCCAGAGCAACAGAGAGAAACTGCCTCCAAAAAATGAAAAGAAGAGAGAGAGAGAGAGAGAGAGAGAGAGAGAGAGAGAGATGCTATGTTTACTTTACTTTTATGTTTCTTTCTTCCATGCATTTATATCTGTACTTTTAAAATATTGTATTTTATTAAGTTTATATTAAAATTTTAATTGAATATAGTTTCCTCACTTTCTCCATCCCTGTCCTCTCTCCAACCACTCTCATGACACCCCCAACTTCTCCAATGTCTTTCCAATTCCATCTCAAGCTGATGGCCTCTTTATGATTAATATTTTTATGCATTTGTAGAAATGCATAAATATATAAAGAAACATTTTGGATCTGTTCAGCACGGCTTAGGCATATATGATTTGAAGGCTGACTACTTTTTAGTGGCTAATGATTAGGAGATCATCCCTCCAAAAGACTAATTCTCCCAGTTTCATGAATTACTTATAGTTCATTGTTGAGGATTGGGACTTCTTGGGATTTTTCCCTTCTACATTATCATGCACATTTATATTATCACTGTTCAGGTCTTCTTTAAGTATCATGAATGAAGCTTCTTTCTCAATTTTCAAAGACACAATCTGACAACACAATCCCTGGTCCTCTACCCTTACAATCTTTTTACCCATTCTTCAAAGTTGTTCCTCAGTCATTAAGTGGATAATATGTGTGGTAGATATATCTGTTGGGCTGTGCTCCACACCATATTTTGATCTCTAAATTATGACCTGTTGTGGTTTACTGTAATAGTCTCCATTTTCTGTAAATAAAAGCTTCTTTGATGATGGGTGAGAGCTAAACTTATCTGTGGGTATAAGGTTGGGTTACAAGCTAAAAGCTTCCTTCCTGTGGTCTAGCATTACCAGAAAGTACTGTGAAACTGCCAAGAAAGGGAAGCAATAAATAATTCTATTGAACTGTGATGCCTGTAAATCAAAACCCTGAACAGCATTGCAAGATATCCCTAAAAGTACAGCACTAATACTCACATCTGGGCAGTAACCAACAGCTTTCTAATTTGACCCACTCAATAGGAAAAGAATCATGCATGGCAATAGAAACATAGCCAACTATGCAGAGCTAGTGAAATCATGTATCTTAGCAGATAACCTACTACTATCACTTTACTACATCTGCATTTTTAATGAAAAATTAGTTCTTTCTTCCATACTTTATAGGTTGATTTTGGTGGAGAAAAGGTATTTTTTTCCTGTGGATGAATCCAATAATATATTCATCAGGAGTATAACATACCTGGCTGCAATGAGAGTGTACTACCATAGTCTCTGTGAAGCTCAGTAAGCTGAGGTAAGTATTACAAAAGAATTTCCAAGGCCATTAATGACTTTCTTAGTTAGCACCATGACCACAGAAACTCTTATAAAATAAGGCATTTAACTAAGGCTAGCTTGATGTTCCAGAGCTTTACTGTTTTAGATGTTTAGTCCATTATCATTATGGTGGGAAGCATGGTGGCACACAGGCAGACATGGTGCTGCAGAAGGAGCCAAGAGTGTTCTACATTTGGATCAACAGGCAGCAGGAAAAGAGAATGGCACTGGGCCTGGCTTGAGCATCTGAAACCTCAATGCCCGCCCCCAATGACACACTTCCTCCAATAAGTCCAAACCTACTCCAACAAGGCCGCATGTCCTAATCCTTTCAAATAATGCTACTCTCTATGAGCATAAGGGAGACATTTTCTTTTTTTTTTTTTTTTTTTTTGGTTTTTCGAGACAGGGTTTCTCTGTGTAGCTTTGCGCCTTTCCTTGGATCTCATCTGTAGACCAGGCTGGCCTCGAACTCACAGAGATCCGCCTGCCTCTGCCTCCCGAGTGCTGGGATTAAAGGTGTGCGCCACCAACGCCCAGTAAGGGGGACATTTTCATTCAAACTATCACAATGACTGATTATGTAAGTGTTTATACTCATGTCAAAGGTTCCTAGGACTCCTTCAACCTCATTTTTCCCTGGAGAAGTCATGGCCAAGGGAACTTTTCTCGACTATAATTCTAGCCTATGGAAACATTCTAGGAAGCAGTGATACTGATCTATAGCACCTAGAGAGATACCACAAAGTTTTGTCGGAAGGATAGGCATGTATGAAGTATGGTTGGGATATCAGTACATTGAGCATAGATGTGGGGGTTCCCCCTTGTCCTCATGGCCTTTTGGCCACCAGCCCATGAGGACAAGAGGCAGAAATGCTGACAAAGATCTTTGTTATGGTCTGTGAGAATGACAGAGATAGTTCTCTGAGAGATAGCTTCAGTGAATCTGCTCAACTTTATCCCAGAGTATAGGGAATATATAGGATTGAGAACAGTAGCTGGAGAAGTATCTAATTTGTATTAAACAGCACATTCCTATCATAAATCTCCAAATACAAGTCTTAGTTGTCATCTGTGGAAGCATGTTCCTGTCGTAATTCTCCTAGCACAATGTCTAATTACTATATGGGCATAATAGGGAAAGCTTCTGCAGGGAACTGTGTCCAGAGACATACTAGAGATAAATCAAACATCCTGACTTAGAGACAGTCTCCAAATAAGATCAGGTAGAGAACAGGATGTCTTCTACCAGTGGGAGGGATTTGTCCATGCTGCTGAACTGAGAGAGAGGTGCCAGGTCATGGTAGACTGCAACTTCTGACCAGCAGAGCCTCTCAGCACATAGTTGTCTCCACTGCTTTTATGATAATAGTTTGTGAAGTGGGGACATTTGTGAAATAACCATATTTTGAGGGCTACAATATCACCAGAGAGTTACAGAATTCTCAAGACCAATGTGCAAACCATCTTGCAAGAGTGATAACTTTGGTGACTAAGATGGAGTTATGATAAATACATCAGGGTAGGTAAAGTATGGAGTGTAGTTACATGCTGAGATATAGTAGTTCTGAAGTCTTGTGAGTGGACTAGTTTGCTTTGACTAGGTCCGAAGTCAGAGCCACAGATACTGTGGCTGTTGAAGAGCTGTGTTTAATATAATCAATGCACCTATAGTGACCAGGACTCCAAGTTCAAAAGTAAAGGTTAGTCAACAGCAACAGGACTTCTGCTGTTTTGGGCATAGTTATATGCCATGTAACTATAACACCAAAGTCTGAAATGTGAGCATGCTTTGAATGGACACAAAACAGAAATTTACAATGTGGATAAATACATAATTGTCATGGGTCTCTGATTAGTAGTCCATATTGGGTTTGGAAGGATGGTAAATAAGCCCCTAGAGTAAAACAATAGCAATCCATTTAGTATCCTATCTATACTGGAGGGGTCTATTCCTTCAAAGCCTGTGCATTACCTCTGTTATAAATGTTTCCAAGTGTTTTTTATTTAGAATCTTGTAATACATAGATACCCACCATGATGTTCTTATATGTCCTGACTTTTTTCTGTTATTCATCTCCAGATTTAT
Source organism: Peromyscus nudipes (assembly GCA_902168325.1). Classification (NCBI taxonomy): domain Eukaryota; kingdom Metazoa; phylum Chordata; class Mammalia; order Rodentia; family Cricetidae; genus Peromyscus; species Peromyscus nudipes. The sequence goes on from CABHPH010140562.1 coordinate 6,789, forward strand.
CACATACCAAAGTTTTCTCAGGTCTATCATATGTAATTGTTCTTTATTTTGTGTTTTACTACGCTGTGTTGTCATAAATTTAATCATTTACTTTACACCTACTGATAGCTATATTCATTCACAGAAAACACGTTATTACATTTTGTAGAGAAAATGTTGAATCTACTTCTTAGACATCTTGCTTATGCCCCACATCTATCATTATCCAACAGTCATATTTAGGAGGATTATTTCTCTTTATCTTTACATCAAACTACTCTACCATCTTAATCTTGTTACAGCGTTTCTAAAGCATCATTGTCTGTATCCACAATTTATTTAACTGGCAGCTTGTTTTAGTTTTAGAAAATCATAATATAAATAGTAAAAGATATTTTTACCATGTTCATAATAGTATGTAGCCACAGGCGGTAAGTTTTCTGTGCATATAAGGCTCTTCTCATGTTTTCTGTGCTAGGAAACTCTCAGATATTAAGTATATTAAAGTCCAGTCCCAAGACTTATAAAACAAATCCAGTTTTTAGCATAGAGTGAGCATAATAATCAGTAAATACACGAATTTTCAAAAATTAAGCAATTAATTAACCTCCATTTCTCTCAATATTATGGTGATATAAACATTAGATAAATTGGGTAAAAGGTTTTTAATATGAAGTAATTATCTAATAGTTGAACAAATGTAAGGCCTTTGCTTATTTCATATTTGAAAGCAACACTTAAACATAGTATCTATTAACTGAATATTTAAAGTATGAAAATAAATGTACAAATGTTTTTGTTCTACAAAATATCCAAGAAATGATACAGATATTACAGAAGGTATTGTGTTCCTTTCTGTTTATATATATGTACACATGTCATGATCCAATGGCATACCAGATATCTAAAACTATTTTTTAGCCCAAATTGGTCTTTATGAGTTAAGAAAAAAGGACACAAATTTAGGTGAGTAACAAAGGAAGATGGATCTGGGATAAGTTGGAAGAGAGGGACTAGATATGATGAAATTGTATTGTTCAAAACTCTCCAAGAAATATACATATATATATATATAATATATATTATATATATTAGTTTTAGTACAGTATATGTCAGAATAGTCAAGAAGGCAGCAACATGATAAAATTAAAAGTGCTCTTAAAATTACATTTTTTGTTTTTTAATGATTTTAGTATTATTATTTATTATTATATATTTACATCCTGACTGCAGTTTCCCCTTCCTCCTTCTCCTGCCAGTCTCTCCCCATACCTCCCCTATCCTCCTACCCACTCCTCCTTTTCTATTCAGAAAAGAGCAGGCCTCACATGGATATTAACTTAGTATGGCATAACAAGTTGCAGTAAGACTAGGCACCTCCACTCACATTAATGCTGGGCAGGGCAACCTAGTATGAGGAACAGGGTACCAAAAGCCAGCAAAAGAGTCAGAGACAGTCCCTGGTTCCACTGTTAAGAGTCCCACAAGAAGACTAAGCTACACAACTGTCACATATATGCAGAGGGCCTAGGTCAGTGCCAGGCAGGCTCCCTGATTCTTGGTTCAGTCTCTGTGAGCCCCTATGAGCAAAGGACAGTTGATTCTGTGGGTTTTCTTGTACTGTCTTTGACCCATTTGTCTCCTACAGTCTTTCCCATCCCTCTCTTCTGCAGGATTTCTCAAGCTCCACTTAAGGTTTGGATGTGGGGCTCTGCATCTGTTTCCATCAGTTATTCTGATGACAATTAAGTAGGCACCAATTTATGAGTACAGCAGAATATCATTAGGTATCATTAAATTGACATTTTTTTTCAACAGTCATGTTTGTTTTTATCCCAGTACTCTGTGCTATCCAATCTCTGGGTCCTGGCACTCCAGGCAGTGTCAGGGTAGGCTCCCTCTTGTAGCATGGGTCTCAAGCTGAACCAGTCATTGGTTGGCCACTCCCACAGTTTCTATGCCAATTTACCCCAGTATATTCTGTAGGTAGGACAAATTATAGGTCAAAAGTCATGTAGTTAAGTTTGTGTGCCAATGCCATCACTTGAAGTCTTGCCTGGTTACAAGATATGGGCAGTTCATTCTATGTATTCCCTGTTGCTGGGAGTCTTAGCTAGGGTCAGCCTTTTAGATTCCTGGGAGTTTCCATTGCACTAGGTTTCAACTTTACTAAGAAATGTTTCCCCTTTCCAGTCATCTCTTATAGTATTCTCCCCATCTATTTCCACTACCTAATCCCTCCTGCTCTCTTCTCCACCTTCCTCTAGTACTCATGCAAAATCTATTTTATTTCCCCTTCCCAGGGAGATTCATGTATCCCCCCCCCCCATTGAATATTCCTTGTTACTTAGCTTCCCCAGGTCTGTGGATTTTAGTGTGGTTATTCTTCACATTACAACTAATATCCATTTATAAGTGGGTACATACCATGTTTGTCTTTCTGGTTCTGAGTTATATCACTCAGGATGATTTTTTTTTCTAGTTCCCATCCATTCACCTGCAAATTTCACACCACAATTGTTTTGAACAGCTGAGTAATACTCCATTGTGAAAACGTACCATATTTTATTTTATTCCAGCCCACACCTCTGGCAGAAGCCTCCTACCTGACCAGAGATCAGGCCAGCCTCTTGAACTCCAGGTAAGAATGCCACACAACTAGCCTACTTTTGCCCAGCATAACTCCAATAGCCTCTCCACTCCTCATCAGCATATTCTAGCCCACACCTCCAGCAGAGGTGTGACCACTTACTCTATCAGAGGCCAGTCCACCTTGCTGAATCCAAGGCAAGACCACCCCCACCCTGCCTATTTCCTCCCAGCATAACTACAACATGTCCCTCCTCTCCTTGTCACCATATCCTGGTCGACAACTCTGGTGGAAACCTCCTAACCCATCAGAGGCCATACCAGCTCCCTAAAATCCAGGTAAATCAACACCTCCCCTCCACCTCTCCTGAAAACCCCTCAGCATAACCCAAACTTTCCCTCCTCTCCTTGTTAATATATCATGGCCCACACCTCTGGAGGAAGCCTCCTCATCCACCAGAGGCTAGACTAGTACCATGAACCTCAGAGATCAAGCCAGCTGCCAAAAAACCAGGCAGAAATCTCCTATCCCAGCAGAAGGCAGTCCAACATCCTAAATCCCTGATGCCTCCCAGCCAGACCAGAAGCTATGCCCATTGCTAACACTCCTGCCCTCAATATGGACAGCAACCCCCTATTGAACCAGAAGCCATCCAGGACTTCAGAATTCCAGCCCCCAACTTTGGCACAGACCTTCTAATTCACCAGAGTCCACTTCAGCCAGAAGATCAGAAAGGAAAGAAAAACCAAAGAAGAAAACATCCATCAAATAAATAAAAACCAAGCTATTGGCACCTAGACTTATAATAACTCTAAATCCAGATATCTAAAGGACAGTGCAAGAATACAATCAAAAACAGTGATGTAACTAGAGTTTTCCTGCCTGGCCCACAGTCAGGACAAATCTCTGTCACCCGCCAGTCCCACACCCGCTCAGACCCAACTAAGTAAACACGGAGACTTATATTGCTTACAAACTGTATGGCCATGGCAGGCTTCTTGCTAACTGTTCTTATATCTTAAATTAATCCATTTCTATAAAGCTATACCTTGCCACATGGCTTGTGGCTTACCGGCATCTTTACATGGTGTTTGTCATGGTGGCAGCTGGCAGTGTCTCTCTCACTCAGCTTCCTGTTCTCTTAATTCTCCTCTCTGTTAGTCCCGCCTATACTTCCTGCCTGGCCACTGGCCAATCAGTGTTTTATTTATTGACCAATCAGAGCAATTTGACATACAGACCATCCCACAGCACAGTGAGGGCAATACATCACCACCAGAGACCAGGCATCTGACTACAGCAAGCTCTGAATATTCTAACACAGCTGAAGCACAAAAAAAATCTTAAAACCAAATTTATGAAGATGATAGTGGTCCTTAAAGAGAAAATCAATAAATCCCTTAAAGAATTCAATTAAAAGATAATAAAAAAATTGGAAGAAACCAATAAATCACTTAAAGAATGTCAAGAAGGCCAAGAGAAAATTAACAAACTGTTGAAGGAAATGAGCAAAAACTGTTCAAGCCCTGAAATGGTAATAGAATCAATAAAGAAAACACAAACTGAGGGAATTCTGAAAATGGAAAATCTAGGTAAGCAAACAGAACCTACAGACACAAGCATTGGCAATAGAATACAATAGACGGAAAGAGAATCTCAGGCATTGAAGATGTGACAGAAGAAATAGATACATCATCGGTCAAAGAAAATATTAAGTAAAAAAAAATTCTGACACAAAACATTCAGGAAGTCTGGTACACTATGAAAACACCAAGCCTAAGAATAGTAGGAATAGAAGAAAAATAAGATTTCTGGCTCAAATTTTAACAAAATTATAGAAGAAAAATTTCCAAATCAAAAGGACATGCCTATAAAGGTACAAGAAGCTTACAAAACACCAAATAGCTTTAACCAGAGAAGAAAGTTCCTATGCTACATTTTAAAACTTACAAGTCTAATTGTTTAATATTGGCCATTTAAAATAAAGTAATCTTTCTACTACTCTATTTTATCTGAAATGTGCATTCTCCTATATATTTCATAAACTTTTCAACTGAAAAATATTTATAACAATCACTTATCAAATAATCTGTATTATCTGTTTATTTGTTGTGATGGCTAATCTCAGTTGTCAATTTTATTATATCTGAAATCAGTGAAGACATGGCTTTCGGGGGTTTTTCTTCTGGAGTGACTAATGACTTCTAGCAGGTAGATAGATACAATGAAATTAGCAGGGAAGTAGCTGTTTGTTTCCTGCTCACCCTCACACTGTTCCTGCTAGTATTTAGGTTACTGTTGCCACTTCTGCTACTGCTAATGCTGTGATCCTTCACTACCATCAGAACCTAGTCTCTTTATCTTTCCAGAAATCCTCCATGCCTTCTGTGCCACATTGGGATTACTGAGGCTTCTAGCATCATGTACTGAGAAGCTGCCAGGTTCTCATTTGGTGCAGCATAAATATAGCCACTGCTGTACTACAAGGCACAGAAGAGACCCTTAGTTTACCTTCAGAGCTAATGGCTTTCTGTGGTGGTATTGTGTTCCCCACAATATTGTGCACCCTAATAAACTTATCTGGGGTCAGAGATAGAACAGTCACTAGATACAAAGGCTAGAAAATGGTGGCACTCACACCTTTAATCCTAGCACTCCAGAGGTAGAAATACCTCTGGATCTCTGTGAGTTCAAGGCCACATTGGAAATGCCAGGCATGGTGACTCTCGCCTTTAATCCCAGAAAGCAAGCCTTTAATCCCAGGGAGTGGTGGTAGAAAGCAGAAAGGTATATAAGGCGTGAGGACCAGAAACTAGAATCATTTGGCTGGTTAAGCATTCAGGCTTTTGAGCAGCAATTCAGCTGAGACCCATTCTGGATGAGGACTCAGAGGCCTTCAGTCTGAGGAAACAAGACCAGCTGAGGATCCGTTGGGGTGAGGTAGCTGTGGCTTGTTCTGGTTCTCTGATCTTCCAGTTCACCCCAATACCTGGCTCGGGTTTGATTTTATTAGTAAGAACTTTTAAGATTCCTGTAAAGCTTTCCTTCAGAAAGACCACTCCAGAGGGAACACCTAAGATGACCACCCTTAGTCTTCTTTCCTTCCACAACAGAGAAGAGAGGAATGCACAGAACTGGACCAGAATTGGTCCTGGTCCCCTCTCCCTCTCCCTCCATCACCACTTGTTTCTCTTGCTTCTCCTTCTTGGTAATACAGCGTTCTCCACTTCCAAGATTTTTCACTCATTCAGGAATTTTCAACCATCCAAGATTTTTTACTTTGAGTATTCCTGTCTCCTGGCTAGAACCATAGAGCTATAGAAGGGAAAGGAAGCAGAGGCAAAGTGATCAAGGAGCTGCAGGACAAATAAGGTAGGATGACAGTAGATGCTTGGTGAGGACATCCCTCCCTGCTTCTCTTTCAGTTTGTTTGGCATTTGCTCAAAACAGATGTTTTTAAACTGAATAGTGGTCTCTATGCTAGTGTGAAATGGCTGCCTATCTGGGAAGATAACCCAGTCTTTGGAAAGAAACTTGAGAGGGCAGCATAAGACTCTAGTAGTACACCTGAGACATTTATCTGGGTGGGCCCAAGGTTTGTACTTCAAGATGAGCCAGAACCCAGTTGAGTCCCAGAGGCAAGTTCCTCAGAATTACTAAATGACCCAATTTCTGTGATATTTCTTTTTCTTTCTCTTCTTTTGACAGTGATATTTGAGTTGCAAAGTTCTTTTTAAGTGATAATAAAACCAGTCAGAAAACCAGAGAAAAGAGATTAGATTATAAATAAATATAACAATAACATATATAAATATAAGTTAGATGTAAGTCAGAAAAATATATAAATATGCATTTTTACTAACAAGTAAATATGAAGATTTAAATAAAATCACAAGTGAAATAGCATGGATACATGCTAAGAAAATGATCAAACACTCAAACCGTTGAGACTAAAATACAAGGAAATGGAACAGTTGAATGGTCTGATCTCAGCAATGGCAAACTTCCAAACAAATCAAAGCCTAGGATCAGATAGTTTCACTGATGAATTCTACCCACCATTTAAATGTTTAACACTGAGTTCCAAAAGTTGAAAAAGAGGAAAAGTTTCTAAACTTATTTTTTAAGATGTGTTACTCTACTAACAATCCAAAGATATTATAAGAAAGAAAAGGGAAAGCTAATTATCACTGGTGGATACAGATTTTCTAAATTCCCAACAAAATACAAATAAATGGTTTTAAACTATACAATATAAGGATAATGCATCTTGACCAGGTAATATTTATCCTCGCATGAAAGGATGGCTTTTTTACTCAAAGAAATTATCAGGAGAAATAGGTGTAGTGCCTACACCCATAACCCCAGCATTTGAGAGGCTGGGAAAGAATTTCTAAGGATTTTGATTTTTGGTGCCAGATTGGCTGCTGTACTGAACCTAGAGTTAACCTGAGCTTCAGAATGAGACCTTGTTTCAAATAAGAAAACAGCAACAATAACAAGAAAAAAACTCAATATGATGCATACCACTAACATAATTGAGAATAAAAAAAATCATAGGCTCATGCCAGTATTTACCAGGAAAACATGCAATTAATTTCTACATCCCTCCATGATTTTACAAAAGTAAACAAACTATACAACCCTTTAAGTTCTGTGTTGCAGCTCCATATGTGGTTGCTCAGCAATGTGGGTATCATAAAAGTCTTGCCAAAAATAAAAGATTTCCAAATGTGCAACAATGCAAATTAATTCAAAACCAAAGCAAATGTGTAATAAATCTGAAGAGTTGCTAGCAGCACTCCCATGTGTTGCATCATGTGTCTTCACTTCAAACTTTGTTCTGAACACAGGATATGTATGCTTTGTACAGTGTTGCCATCACACCATACAATGCCAGCAAGCATTGCTTAAAGTACCTCAGCCCATATCAAGAATATTATGTTGCAAACCTTAGTGTTTCTTTTTTTTAGTGTATATAAAGTTTTCTACTCTTACAGAAACATAATGTTTAGTTATAGAAAACAAAGACTTTAAATATTTTCCCATCATTCCCTTCATATTTAAGTATCAGATTAACATATCTTTGGAATATAGTCTATTAAAAATGTTTAATTTTAAAATGGTTTCAGTTGCCAATTTGAGTTTCATATATAATAAAAAAATTAAATGTATTTTGGGTCATAATTAAGACATAATTTCCAAACAACTCTGAAATGATCCTAAAAGTATTTCTGTTATTTATTTATATGTATTTATGTTAAGAGACATTCTCGAAATTGGTAACTACAAAAATCAAAATGTTAATTAATTATGAAAATATTGAAGGTGTACACCAGTAATTTATTTTCAGTATTCTGACCAGTTGTGAGTCTTTGCAGTTACTACTGACCACAACCAAAAAAAGCCTCTCTGACCAAAGCTGAGAGTTTCACTAGTCTGTGACCATAAACACAATTACTTAAAAGACAATATGGGCATTGAGGATTTAGCTCAATGGTAGAGCACTTGCCTAGCAAGCGCAAGGCCCTGGGTTCCATCCTCAGCTCTGAAAAAAAAAAGACAATATGATAGTCATGTCATGTCCATTTAGGAAAAGGATAGCAGTAGCTTCTCTACTAGAACTTAGCCTATGGCCTCCTCAGCTGCAGGGTTTTGACTCTTCTTATAGTAACAGATGACAATTCCTCCCTGCAGAACAATGATTGGATGTCACTAGAAAGTGTTTTGATACCCGGATAACAGACTTGTCACTATGGCGTGAGTGTGATTATCTTCCTTAGTTGAAAATGTTAAACACTGGGTCAACCACTGTTGATGGCAGTTCTCTATCAGCAAACTGCATAGCACCTTTCCTATCTATATGGTGTAGCCAGCTGTGTGGAAACTTCCAGCCTAGTTCTAGTTTGGTTTCTCCATGTCCTGCTAAATAGCTGTGTAGTATCATCAGCAACAGGACCATATTATATAGCACTGGTTGGCAACCAATACCAGGGATAATTATCTTTATTGCATTAGAGAGCTTCTGGGGCATTCCTAATTAACAACATGTAAGGGGAGTAGTCCACATCAGGTACTGAGATTGTTCTTTTAAAACCTATGGATTCTTGGAGCATCTTTATTCACCTATATTCTTCCTTGGAAATGTTCTTCACTGCTAGTCACTGATAAAATTTGCATGCTCCTGTAAATAACTTGTACCCTTCTTCCTGTAAACAACCCTAATGAAATTGACCGAGTCACAAAAAGAACACAGACTCAGAAGGGGGACTAGTTGGGAAGAAGAAAGGATCACAGTAGATTATAACAGGTTGACAATTATTGAAATAAATTATGTATATCCATGAAAATTACAAAATAAAATGCATTATTGTAGATAATTAATATGCAAATAAAATAATAAAAATACAAATAGAAAACAAAACATTGGCAATGTTCCATCTTGCAGTCTCAAAAATTTAGCCAAGGTTTAATTCTTTACAAAACAAACAAGCACCTTAATATACAAATTTGGTTTTATCCATAATTGTATAAATACCAATGTTTTGCTTTAAAAAGACTTGCCTAATGATTTAGGTCCAGGAAATGCTTTTTTAGAAATAATTATAGATAGATATAGAGATAGAGAGAGATAGATAGATAGATGTATGTGTGTATATATATATGCATATATATATGTATATATGTATATATATATATATATGTCTGGGTTTGATTAAAATTTTATTTGGAGGAAAAACAGTCAAGAGTAGATAAGGTTAAGAATAGCTGCTGTAACAAAGGCCACATAAGAAAAGTCCACAACTCACATACTCAATGCCAAAAAATTGAAGTTTTTGCAAGTCATGCCAGGTATGTGCAAGGATGCCAAAACTTGCCACTTCTATTCAGCATAGCATTGGAAGTTCTAGCAACAGAAATTAAAGAAGTAAAATAAATGCAGAAATGTAGAAAAGCTTAATGAGGGGAATTAAAATGTAGAAAAACCTAATCATTTCCAACAAACACACAAAGACTAGTAGAACTAACATAAAAACTCCATAGTGATCAAGCAATCTATGATTCAGTGTGCTCCCTGTTTAAAAACTGATAGCATTTTATGCTGCATGTTTTTTTAGAAGTTAAAATTTTAAATTCTTCATGAAAATTAAAATTTAATAATAATACATATCTCTGATAACATCAAACTTCTCTTAATAAGAACAGAATATGATATCCTAGAATATTAAACATATACTTATTGACTTAAGACACATATTCAAACTTTTTATTAAAGAAAAGTTTAATAATTAATCATGGCCACAAAAAGCATTCATCTGAAATGTCTTAATAAAATACACATAAGTTCTCTCAATATTCAGAGAAACTATTTGTACTTTAGAAGAAATAAGTGGAATTTTAATATATATTTTAATGTATAGCTATCTAATCATATGGCATGATAGCTATTGTTCTTCACATGAAATTCTTCTTTTGTATTATCTGTATTGCAAAGATAAGAGAAAAACATAAGTGATTTCATTTAGTTTCTTGCACATGATCCTTAAAACTCTGACAGCATTTTGATTAAAAATGTATGTCTCTCTAGTACAAGTAATTTTTCAAGAAGGGGAAGAAAATTGTATAGCTAATCTCCAAAGAGGATATTTCACCAAAATTCTCCAATCTGTTGGCAAAGGATATATGTATCATAAGTAAAGCAAAATCATTAATTTTTAGAGTTGTCAGTCTAAGCAGATAGATATACAATGAAAACCCAATATAACATCCAGAAATACTGGTTATGTTGCCTACATTTTGTTAGCCATGTTAAACTCAAACCTGAATTCCAAGATTTCCTTCCTGAAATTTTTTTCTGTGTAATAATCAATACAAGTGCTATGATAAAATGAGTTTGTACTCATTCATTACTCCTAGAAGAAATATTTTTCAAAGTTTTTTGAAAAACTATATCAAACAGTTTAAAAGTATAAGCAAAAGAAGCACTATTGTGGCTTTAAAATATAACTGTTATGGGTTTATCACAAGTTTTGGTCCACTGCTTTTGACTCTGAATTGATGGTTTATTCATAAGTAATTAAAAATTTAAGAAAATACCAGATGCTTGTTTTAAAAAAAATGTCTATATAGCAATGATATTCAACAACTAACAGGAATTTTAAAGAAACTTGCAATTGGGAATGGAGAGATACCTCAGCAGTTAAGAGCACTGTCTATTCTTCCTGAGTACCCAGGTTGGATTCTAAGCATCAAAATGATAGATCATAACCATCTGTAACTCAGTTTCCAAGATATTTATCACGCCTTTTGGCCTTGGCTGACAGTAGTCATGCAAGTGGTGCATATACATTCATACAGTCAAAACATCCATACATGTATTTTTAAAAAAAAATTAAAAGAAGCTTGTTATAGGAGAATGATAAAAGTATCCTTTAACCAGCAAGTACTTTTCTTTGTTTAGTACGTATTTTTATATACATATATTCCTAAATATAACCTTTTGAGTCCATATAATATTTGTCTTGATTTGAATGAGAATTGACCGCATATGCTCATATATTTAAATGACTGATCATCAGGGAGTGGCACTCCTTGAGAGCTTTTAGTAGGTGTGGCCTTGTTGAAACTTCTTCAGGAAGTAAAATAACTTTGTATCACAGAATAAGTTATTGGGACTGTGAAAGCAAGGAAGATAACACAACATTTAAGTGCATTGATTGTTTTTGCAAAGGCCCTGAGATTGATTCCCAGCACACATATTGGGAGTTTCAAACTACCAGTATTTCTGGTTCCAAGAGATCCAATCTATATCTTTTAAAAAGAAAGCAATTACATTTTCAATGACAGATTCTCCTACAGGAGATATTGCTTACTATATCTGCCATGGCTATCATGACAGTCTCCATTCATATACAGAACTGTCTTGAAAGTATATTCTTAAAACTGATCAAATAAAACAATGGTGTATAGTTTAAGAGGAATATTTTCAATCTTTTATGTTAAGTATGGTACAAGTGGAGTGAGGTAAATAAAATTAAGAAATAAATTCATTTTTAAGCCCATCAAAGAAAACTAACCAAAGTGGCAAGTCAGATTTGAAGCAATATTAAATTATTTTGTTTGTTTTAGAATACCTTTATAAATATAGATGTGCAGGACATGGGACACTGCCCTATAAAGTCATCCAACAGAGAGGTCCCAGAACAACACAGGGTATTGCCATTGATTTCAGTCTTTCACCATGATTAGATGGTAAGATTCTATTGCTGAAAATAACACACTCTTTGGTTTCAGGACATAGAGAAATCTACCTCAAACTAACTGAGAAAATCTCCCATCTGGTTAAATTTTCTTGTGCTGGAAAGTTCTATGTTGATTGTTGAAAGAGGAAAAAAAAATCAGTGTCTTTATCCAGCCCTAGATACTGCTGGTCACAATAGCATACATATGAACTGATGTGCCCTCTGGTGCAATAGTTCATGACTGTTATGTGGTAACTAATTCTTTCTGGTTGGATATAAGGCTTATCCACAAGAGGGTTTTACATGCCTGGCACTCTAATCTTGATCAAAATGCCATAGCTGGGAATATCATAGACCATAGGGTAGAACTGGCTATTTTTATTTTGTTAAATGTTTTTGCTGCACCATTTGGAATAAGAGGTAAGTGCCTGATCTCCCAGATGGATAGCCCAGCTCTCTAGCCCCAACGCCACCCCAGGGAGGCAGCACATCCCATTCCCCTCCCCCACTCACCACAGCCCCAGAGACCAGGCAGCAGGATCCTCCTCCCTTCCAAAACCATCCCCCATGGAACCAATGACCACCTAGCCACAGGCCCCACTTGGACCGATTGGAAGAAGAGATAGAGTCTGAGCTCTCAGAAGGACAGCTCATCTGTCTAGCCTCTAAGCCTCAGAGGCACATCCTGCACCCCTCCCCTACCCATCACAACCCCAGATACCTAGCAGCAGCAGTCTCCTCTCCCCACCAACCATCCCCAAGGCACCAGTGACCACCAGAGCCACAGGCCCCACCTGCACTGATTAGAAGAAGAGGTCAGTGCCCAGCTCTCTAGCCCCTAGGACCAGGAGGCACATGCTGTGTCCCTTCCTACCCATTGCAGTCCCAGATACCTGGCAGCAGCCACCTCCCTCCCCCACCATCCATCCACTATGGCACCATTGAACACCAGAGCCACAGGTCCCATCTGCACCCATTGGAGGAAGAGAGACTCCCTGAGGCACAGGCTACACCTGCACTGATTGGAGGAAGAAATGGATAGACAGTAGGGTAAGAATCCATTCAGCAACATAAAGAGCAATATGGCACCATCAGACCCTAGTGCTTCTACAACAGCAAGACATGAGCAAGCCAATGTAGATGAAGCAGAAGAAAATAACTTTAAAAATAATTTTATTAAGATGATAGAGGCCCGTATAGAGGAAATAAAAAATTACCTTAAAGAAATGAAGGAAAAGATAAACAAAATAATTGGAAGAAATAAAGCCAAGAAAGTCAAGAAAAATAGTCAAACAGGTGAAGGAAATAGTTCAAGACTTGAAAATTGTAATAAAGGCAATAAAGAAAACACAAACTGAAGGAATTCTAGAAAAAGAAAATCAGAGTAAACAAACAGGAAATACAGAGGCAAGTGTAACCAATGGGATATAAGAGATGGAAGAGAGAATCTCAGGTATTGAAGATACAATAGAGAAAATAGATTCATCGATCAAATAAAATATTAAATCCAATAAAATCTGAACATAAAACATCCAAGAATTCTGTGATACCATGAAAAGACCAAAACTAAGAATAATCGGGATAGAAGAAGAAGAAATTCATTTCAAAGGCACAGAAAATATAATCAATGAAATCATAGAAGAAAACTTTCCCAACCTAAAGAAGGACATACCTATGAAGGTAAAACAAGCTTATATAATACTAAATAGAATGGACAAAAACAAAAAGTCCATCTGTCACATAATAATCAAAAGACTAAACATACAGATAAAGAAAGTATATTAAGGCCAAGAAACATATAAGGGCAGACTTATCAGAATTATACCTCACTTCTCCATGGGGACTCTAAAAGTCAGATGGTCCTGGACAGATGTTTTGCAGACTCCAAGAGACCAAGGATACCATCTCAGACTACTATATCCAGAAAAATTTCCAGTCACCATAGAAGGACAATACAAGAGATTCTAGGATAAAACTAGATTTAAACAATTACCTATCCACAAATGCAGCCCCACAGAAAGTACTGGAAGGAAACCTCCAACCCAAAGAAGTTAGTTGCTCCCAAGAAAATACAGGCAATAGATAACCTCACACCAGCAAAACCCAAAGAAGGGAAACACACACACACACACACACACACACACACACACACACACACGCACTACCAACAACAACAACAAAACCAAAAGTAACAGGAATTAACAATCACTGGTCATTAATATTCCTTAATATCAAGGACTGAAGTCACCTATAAAAAAACATAGGCTAACAGAATAGATACAAAATCAGAATACATCCTTCTGCTGAATATAAGAAACACACCTCAACTTCAAATAGGCATTACCTCAGAGTAAATGGTTGGGAAAAATATCTTACAAACAAATAGATCAAAGATCCAAGCATGTGTAGCTATGCTAATAAATAAAATAGACTTCAAATAAAAATTAAACAAAAGAGATTGAGAAGGACATTTAATATTCATTGAAGGAAAAATTCATCAAGATGAAGTCTCAGTTCTGAACATTTATGCCCCAAGTAGAAGGGCACCCACATAAAATCACATACATTAATAGTGGGAGACTTTAACACTCTACTCTCACCAATGGAGAGGTCTACAAGACAGATAGTTAACAGAGAAATAAGGTAACTAACAGATGTTATGACTCAAATAGACTGAACAGACATCTACAAAACATTTCACCCAAACACAAAAGAACATACCTTCATCTCAGCACATCTCATCACAAGGAACCTTCTCTAAAATTAATCAAATACTTGGTCAAATACCAATAGATACAAAGAAATTTGATAAACCCGTGTAACTTATTGGATCACCACAGCATAAAGTTAGAATTCAACAACAAAACAAACCAGACAGTCTACAAACTCATAGTGACTGAACAACTCTCAACTGAATCACCAATGGGTCAAGGAAGAAATGAAAAAAGACATTAAAGACTTCTTACATTTCATTGAAAATGAATGCACAACGTACCCAAACTTATGGGACACTATGAAAGGAGTGGTAAGAGCAAAGTTCATAGCAATAAATACCTACATAAAGAATTTGGAGAAATCTCATACTAGTGACTTAACAGCACACCTGAAAGCTCTAGAACAAAAAGAAGCAAACTCAACCAGGAGGAATAGATGCCAGGAAATAATCAAACTCAGGTCTGAAATGAGCGAAATAGAGAAAAAGAGAACAATACAGAGAATCAATGACACAAAGTGTTGGCTCTTTGAGAAAATCAATAAGATAGACAAACACTTGTACAAACTAATGAAAAGGTAGAGAGAGAATATCAAATTAACTGAATCAGGAATGAAAAAGGGGCCATAACAACAGACACTGAGGAAATCAAGATAGTCATTAGATCATACTTCAAAACCTGTACTCCACAAAATTGAAAATCTAAAACAAATTGACAACTTTCTTCATAGGTACCACATCCCAAAATTAAATCAGGAGCAGTTAACAATATAATAGACCCATAATCCCTAAGGAAATAGAAGCAGTCATTTAAAGTCTCCCAACTAAAAAACTTCCAGGACCAGATGATTTCATTGCATAATTCTACCATAATTTCAAAGAGGAGCTATTACTAATACTCTTCAAATTGTTCCACGCCATAGAAACAGAAGGAACATTACCAAAGTATTTTATGAGGCTACAGTTACCCTGATACCCAAACCACACAAAGATGCAAAAAAGAAAGAGAATTACAGACCAATCTACCTCATGAACACTGATGCAAAAATACTCAATAAAATACTGGCAAACTGGATCCAAGAACAGATTAAAAAATCACACAAAATGATCAAGTAGGCTTCATCCCAGAGATGGAGAGATAGTTCAACATATGAAAATCTGTCAATGTAATCCCCCATATAAATAAACAGAAAGAAAAAACATGATTATCTTATTAGACACTAAAATAGCCTTCAACAAAACTCAACACCCCTTCATGATAAAGATCTTAGAGAGATAAGGGATACAAGGAACATACCTAAACATAATAAAGGCAATATACAGCAAGCCAACAGCCAACATCAAACTGGAGAGAAACTCAAAAAATTTCTACTAAAATCAGAAACAATATAAGGCTGTCCATTCTCCCCATATCTATTCAATGTAGTACTGGAAGTTTTAGCTAGAGCAATAATACAGCAAAAGAGATCAAGGTGATACAAATTGGAATGGAAGAAGTCAAACTTTTGCCATTTGCAGGTGATATGATTGCATATGTAAGTGACCTCAAAAATTCTACCAGGGATCTCCTACAGCTGATAAATCCCTTTAGTAATGTGGCAGGATACAAGATTATCTCAAAATACTATAGCTCTCCTATATACAAGTGATAATGAGCTGAGGAAGAAATCAGAGAAGCATCACTCTTTATAATAGGCACAAATAATATAAAGTATTATTATATAATATAATATATATTATATTATATATAATATAAAGTATTATAAAGTGTGTTCATGGATAGGTAGGATTAACATAGCAAAAGTGGCAAACTTTTGAAAAAGCAATCTACAGATTCAACACAATCCCCATCAAAATCCCAACACATTTCTTCATAGATGTTTGAAAGAACAATACTCAAATTCATATGGAAAAAGAAAAAAACAAGTACTTAAAACAGTCCTGTGAAATAAAGGAAATTCTGGAGATATCACCATTCCTGATATTACTCAGTGGTTAAAAAGAAAGACATCATGAAATTTGTAGGCAAATGGATGGAACTAAAAAATATCGTCCTGAGTGAGGTAACCCAGACTCAGAAAGACAAACAGGGTATGTACTCACTAATAAGGGGATATTAGACACAAAGCAAAGGATAACCAGGTTGCAATCCACAAATCCAGAGAAGTTAGGTAAAAAGGAGTGCCCTAAGAGGAACATGCATGGATTGCCCCAGGAAGGGGAAATAGTTAATATCTTCTGGGTAAACTGGGAAAGGGGGGTATAGATGAGGGGATGAGGGATGGGTACATGAGAGATTGAGATGGCCAAATTAGGGGAGTGTTGGAGAGGGAGAGCAATGAAAGGGATATCTTGATAGAGTGAGCTACTACGGTGTTAGGAGAAACCTGATGCTAGGGAAATCCCCAGGGACCCACAAGGATGACCTCAGCTAAGATTCCTAGCAATAGTGGAGAGGGTACCTGAACTAGCCTTCCCTATAATCAGATTGGTGTCATCATAAAACCTACATCTAGTAACTGATGGAAGCAGATGCAGAGACACACAGCCAAGCACTAAGCTGAGCTCTTGGAGTTCAGTTGAAGAGAGGTAGAAGGGCTTATAGGTGCAAAGGTAATGAGGGGGTTGGCATATGCTTGGTGGCTAAGCAAACTATGTCAGAGCATGTAGCATTTGGTTAGTAAAAGCACTTTCACTGAGACTAATTGCTGAGGAGAAAATCTAGGAATAGCACCTGGCTGAGGAGGAATTAAAACTTAATTTGCACAAGAAATAAGCTTGGCACCTATCACTTTCCTGGCCTTGACTGCAATCTCCTTGTGTCAGTGGGAAGTAACTATTTTAACCCAGTAACTAGCAAGTGGCTAAAACATTATCCCAGGAATAAATAAAATAAAGAGCAGTAAATCTCTTGTTAGGGTCTTGTATAAATAACGCAGGGTGAAGGTAAGGAGTTGGAGATTTAATTGCTAATGGTTATTTTCTCTTATCTGAAAGTAAGATGAGCTAACGTTTATCTGCATTTGTCCTTGGATAAAAAGGTATTTTAGCTGAAATACTTTTTTCTGGAAAATCACCTTGGCCAGATTTATGTTAGTGAAAATTAAACACAGCTGGGGACAATTATCCAATTACCCCAAATATATAAGGAGAGTTGTGCCCAAGACAGAGATGTAATCGTGAGATTACATGTACACACAACATGGAAATGCATGGTAAATGGGGAGAATCATGGCTGTTACTGCACAAGAAGTTTACAACAAGAGACAGCCAATTCATTACAAAGGCAGCAATTCTATAACATCTTGCATGATGATTTCCTCTAACAGAACCCTTGGTTCTGATAGGTTTACCTTCTGAACTGTAGTTGTCACTGCTATATACTCCCATGGACTTTTGTTATCAGTGGTTCTCAATACATATGATTATATATGAAATTCTTAAACACAGTAAAAAAATAAAATAGAAAGTAAACAATTTTCAGTAAGCCAATATCACTAAGACTTTTAAGGAAAATTTCTTGTAATGAGCATATTATTTAACCTGAAATATCAGTAAAATTAAAGAATGAATCATGAGAAACAAAAATTGATGTATAATGTTTAGATAGAAGCAGCAACACACACACAATATTATTGATGATCCTGTTGGTTCACAGCACTTTCCTCATGAGAAAGTTTCAGTGGCTCCTTAGTGCCACTCAAATATGGCAGATAAAGCATGCACAATTCTGATTAGAAAAGGTACAAGAACTCCCAACTGCTTTTACTATCTCTGTGTTCATCCCTTACACTTGTGTAATCCTATACTTGAAATGCATTCTTCACAAATCCAGAAATCAGACAGCTTTGTTTAAAACATAAATCTATCATTACCCTCCCTACTCAAAACATTCTAAAAGCTTTCTATAATACATATCATCACCACTAACACATACCAGCCACTTATCTTATGTAAGTGCCTTTGCTGATTGATTCATGTAATATTTTATACCCATTTACTATAATAAAACTCTTAGCATTAGCCTGACATGCCCCAAATGACATGAGCATTGCCTGTCTCAGTAAACACTCCCTTACATCTACACTGCACTCTTTACTGCATTTGGAACAAAATTAGCTTATTTATGTTAAAGGACCTATAAACTTAAAGCCATAACTTTGTTTCAAAAATCTTTCTGAAATTGTCTTTTGTTCATCATTTGACAGTTCAAGTTGAGCTGTGGTATTGCACTTCCTGAAATATTGTGCATGCTAATAAACTTATCTGGGCTCAGAGACAGATCATCCACAATATTAAACATAAAAGATAGTCAGTGGTAGCACACGCCTTTAATCCTAGCATTCCAGAGGAAGAAATCCATGTGTTCAAGGATACAGCCAAGCATGGTGACTCACACCTTTAATCCCAGAAAGCAAGCCTTTAATCCCAGGGAGTGGTAGTAGAAAGCAGAAAGGTATATAAGGTATGAGGACCAGAAACTCGAGGCATTTGGCTGGTTAAGCATTTGGCTGGTTAGGCTTTTAGCTGGTTAAGCTTCAGGCTTTCAATCTGCAATTCAGCTGAGACCCATTGGGATGAGGACACAGAGGTTTCTAGTCTGAGGAAACAAGACCAGCTGAAGATCAGGCGAGGTGAGGTAGCTGTGGCTTGTTCTGGGTCTCTGATCTTCCAGTTCACCCCAATACCTGGCTCAGGTTTGATTTTAAACTCTAAGATTCCTGCTACATTGAGCAGTTAAACTTCTCAGTTCACCTGTCCACCCCTCAAACAGAAGATTTCTTTTGCTTTTATTCAATGTAGATAAATTCTCCTTCAGGTACCAGTCCAGATATAACATTGTCTAGTTTTATTTCACCAGGAAAAATTATTTTAATTAAAATAGAACTGCATCACTTTCTGGTATTCCCTTTTCTCTCTCCATTTCATTCCAGCTATCATCTCTCCAACTCCATCCAAGCTCCTCATTCTTAAACTACTAGCTTATTTTTAAATTATTACTGTTGCATATATATGTATATGTATGTATGTATAGATACAAAATGCTGAATACATTTTGCTATTTGTGTGTATATGATTTCATAGCTGATCACTTTGTACTTGAAGACCAGTAGGGGGCTCATCCCTTTAATTATCCTCTAAGGGAGAAGCTAATTCTCCCTCTCTCAGCTGTCATAAGTTGCCTACATTTCTTTGTCTAGTGATGGGTCCCTGTGAAAACTTTTTCCCCCGAATTCCATGTTAGCATGTCTATTGATATTGCCATTGTTCAGGACTTGTATATGCAGCCATTTCCATGAGAGGCTGTTTCACAGCAAAAATTCCAGTATTCTGGCTGTTATAATTATTGCTATGATGAAACACGGTGACCAAAAAGCAAGTTGAGGAGGAAATAATTTATTTGGCTTATGCTTCGGCATCATATTTCATTATCACCAGAAGTCAGGACAGGAACTCAAGCATGGCAGGAACCTGAAGGCAGTAGATGATGCAGAGGCCGTGGAGGGGTAATGCTTACTACCATGTTCCCTTGGCTTGTTCAGCCTGCTTTCTTATATAAGCCAGGACCTGCCCAGGGATGGCCCCACCTACAATGGGCTAGGTCCTCCCCATCAATCACTGATTAGAAAATGTCCTATAGTTGGATCTTATGCAAAGATTTTTTCAATTGAGGCTCCTTCATTTCAGATAATTCTAGCTTGTTTCAAGTTTACATAAAACTATCCAGCCTATTTTTTAAATTGTGTTATTTGATATTTTGATGTCTAGTTTCCTGAATTCTTTATATGTTTTGGATATCAGCCCTTTGTCAGATGTGGAGTTGGTGAAGATCATTTTCCATTCTGTAGGCTGCCATTTTGTCTTATTTACCATGTCCTTGGCCTTACAGAAGCTTCTCAGTTTCATGAGGTCCCATTTATTAATTGTTGCTCTCAGTGTCTGTGCTACTGGTATTATATTTAGGAAGTGGTCTAGTGTGCCAATTCATTCAAGACTACTTCTTACTTTCTCTTCTATCAGGTTCATTGTAAATGGATTTATGCTGAGGTCTTTGATCTACTTGGACTTGAGTTTTGTGCATTGTGATAAATATGGATCTATTTGTAGTCTTCTATATGTTGACATCCAGTTATGCCAGCACCATTTGTTGAAGATGCTTCCTTTTTTTCCATTATACAGCTGTGGAGCCTCCATGGAACTTGACTAGGCCATCTGCATTAGTGAGAAAGTTGTGTCGCTTGATCTGCTTATGGGGCCCTCTGGCAGTAGGATCAGGATCCATCCCTGATGCATGAGCTGGCTTTTTGGAGACCACTACCTATGGTGGAACAGCTTGCACAGCCTTGATGTTGGAGGAGAAGCTTCGAACTGCCTCTACTGAATGTACCAGCCTCTGCTGACTCCCAATGGGAGGCCTTACCTTGTTGGAGGAGGTAATGGGGAGTGGATTGGGGAGGAGGCTAGAGGGGTGATCTTTGGTTGGTATGTAAAATGAATAAAAAATTCCTTAATAAAATAAATATCTAGTACAGTCTTCATTTGCTGTATTAAGAGGCATTCCTGACAAGGAATGATAGCTACATTTTTATGTGGGAATAAGGATAAGGATAATATTTAGAACCTAGATAGGTATTATGCTGATATAACAAAATGGTGGTATCAGTTTTTACTTTAAAATACATGACTCACTATCCTGGAAAGTTGGTGGGGTTTCTAGTGCAATGTATCTTTTCTCTCCTTTGGAGGGGCCTTAAGCTACAGAGAGAGACAAAATATAGATACATCTATGTGTAGGTAATATAGATCTAAGAGACATGTTGATATGTTATATTGATATAGATATTTTCATGTCATGTTTCCAGGTGATATGACTTGCATGTGTTTATATACTAGAAGGTATACCAAAAACACAACAAGCAACACAAAATTGTTATGGAAAGGTTTCCTTTTCTATTGGAAAAAATATCTACTTGAACAAAACAGTAAAATATGTTAAAGCAAGTCTTCCTTGTTTTGGAAAGTTACGTTAATGATCTCACAAATGTGCAGTATAAATAAAACCTGCTTTCTACAAGAAGATCCCTTCAGAAATTTTTGAATTGAATATCAAATATCTATATAGATTTAGTCTTGGAAAATGAAGCAAAGTCAGTGGTTCTCATTCTTTATTTCTGTGATAAACAGCATAACATAAAGCAACTTTAGGAGAAAATTATTTGTTTTACTCTCCCATATCACAGTGCATTGAGAGAAGTCAAGGTAAGAACTCAAGGTAGGAAACTAGAAGCAGGAACTGAAACAGAGACTATGAAGGAATGCTGTCTACTGGTTTGCTATCCCTGGCTTTCTCAGTTTTTTTTTTATTTTTAATTTTTTAAAATTATTTTATTTTTGAAATTATAATTTTATTACATTTCTCCCTTCTTTTTTCCTTGCTCCAAGCCCTCCCATATAACCCTCCCCACTCTCCTTCAAATTCATGGCCTATTCATCAATAGTTATTACATGCATATTTCAACATACATATATATTACTAAATATAGCCCATTGAGTCCATATAATTTTACTTTTATGTATGTTTTAAGTTCTGATTATTTAGCACTGAACAATTGTAGCAGGACTTTCTTTAGACTTCTGGCTGCTGTGGATGGTTGATTGATAAATAAAATGCTGATTGCCCAGTAGCCAGGCAGGAAGTACAGGCTGGACAAAAAGAGAGGAGAAGTATGGGAAATGGAAGGCTGAGGAAAGGAGACACCAGCGTGCCATCCAGGGAGCAACATGTAAAGGCAGCAGGTAAAGCCACGGAATATGTGGCGACATATAGATTAACAGAAATGGGCTGAGTTTAAGTATAAGAGCTAGACAGTGGTAGGCCTGAGCTAATGGCTGAGCAGTTTAATTAATATGAGCTTCTGAGTGATTATTTTATAAGTGGTTGTGGGGTCCATGGGTCTGGGCAGGACTGGAGAAAATGCCAGCTACAGCTGGCTCCCAAATAATGACATAGAGACCTCTTATTAAATATATGTAAGCTTGGCTTTAGCTTAGGCTTTTTCCCATTTAGCTCTTATAACTTAAATTAACCCATTTATATAAATCAATGTTCTGCCATGTAGCTCATTACCTCTCCTCCATATTGTATATCTGACTCTCCCCCATGTCTTACTGGCAAATTCCCCACCTCTCCGATTCTTTCCCTGAGTTACACTCTCTCTCCCCAGAAGTGCTGCCTACCATCTCCTGCCTAGCTATTGGCTTTTCAGTTCTTTATTAAACCAATCAGAAGGTGCCTTAGCAGAGACACATCTTCACAGTGTACAAAAAGATTATCCCACAATGTTTCCCCCTTTTTGTCTAAATCAAAAGGAAAGGTTTTTGCTCTAACACACTAAAAGTATATAACATAATATAACCAATACTCAGGAAATAATTAAATTCACAATGTCCACTCTATTTGTATTTGTCAAACTAGAGAGAATACCCTACAATCTCTCCTATCTTGGTAGTCCAAAATTTTATACCTAAACCACTTTCTATCAAAACTTGTATTACCAGTCCAAAAATATGCTTTTAGACCATAAAATATTTTCTTAGATTAGCAACTTGAGCTTTGGTGTCTCTCAAACTCATAAACTTCACATCTCTCTTGTAAGTTTCTTTTCTGAATTTGATCACAAATAAAATGGTATAACTATCTAGTATTTAACCCTCATCAGAGACCAGAGAAGGAAAAAAATATTACTTCAATAAACAGGAAGTTCAGAGCAAGCAACCTCAAAAACAATAGAAATGACAGAGACAGCTGACTGCTTGGACAGTATCCAAGATTCCTCTGCAATGTTGGGGCATCCCATCTTCAGCCTAATGCCTATAATATCTGACAGACATTTTTGTGAAGAAGACATTTTGAAGGACTGATCTACCTTGTCTTGCCAAAATTCAGCAGTTGACTTCCTTTGTGTCCTGCTTGTCCAATTTGGACAGCATACTGTCAAGAGTCAAGGCAATGGCAGTTTCTTACAGTGGCTATATTTGCCACATTGAAAGTAAACTCTATATAGATGTTCTTTGATGCCCATCATCTTCTCTGAAGAGATTTATGCTGCCAGGAGCAGATGTATTTCACTGTCATGAAAATCCTTACATTATTAAAACATATTAAATGCCATATAATTTAGATATTTGGAGTGTTTAAAGACCACCTATCTATCTAGAATATATGTTTAGCCTTGAAAACATACCTAACATGACAAGTTTGATTGTTATGTATAAGACTAACTACTAACCTGCATTTCTTAATTATCCTAAACAGTTTCTAATAATAGCATTCAAGGACTAGAACTTTACATCACATTTTTAAATTAGCTGCATAGGTAAAATACCTTAAACAAGAGTACAACTATGTACACAGAATAACAAAAATGAGCTTAAATTTGTTTTGGAAGTTGTGCATCCTAATCTTGGATCAGCACATAATCATTTGTCCAATGGGCTTCCTCAGAGCAAGGTACCTGTGGAAAGAGACTCTCCCCTGGCAAGGACCAGTAGTCCATGCGACAGCACAGGAATTGGCAAAATTTGTGCAGCTTGCAGTTTCTTTTCTCTCTCATTATATTTAATTGATTCTTTGGATGGATTTTAGTTTTACTTTGTCACTTACACATGCAATAAGTATATTTTTCCCTAGAAATTCTCTTCTTCCTTGAATATTTTCCCCAAGATTCAACAGGGTCAAATGCTTCTCAAATCTCATATCTGGAATTACTAACTACAACTCTTAACCCTGGAAACTTTTCTGACTTAATAGAGATAGTTAAGTAAAAATGAGAAAACAACACCTGAAACATTAACCATGTCTCACAGTTATAGAAAGGAGAGTAAGGTATTTTAATCTGGCCTGGCCTCCAGTAAAGCCTGAGTCTTCTTCTGTGGTTCATGGACCAGCCTAGCCTCAGGTAGAGCTGCTAGGACTGTTCTTTTCAATGATGTGGACTCTGTTTGGGACTATACCTCTGTTCTTCCAAATGGTGTGGATTTTGCCTGGGCATATGGACTCTGCTGGATTTTTGGGAAGGGCTACTTGTAGACAGGTGAAGGCAGTAGTGGCTGATATGGTCTGGGCCTAAGTGGCCAAAGTCCACTTGGGTTGAGGGCAGGGCCCAGCAGCAGCAGGGCTAATGATGAGTGGGGATACCCTTTTCTTTCTTTTCATCCCCCTCCCCCTTTCTCAACACTAGATAGAAGAGAAAGAAGGATAGAGGAAAGAGAGAAAGAAATCCCTTAATCTAACTAACCTTCTTTGTTTAGCTTTCTCCCTGACCATGACCAATAACAACTTGCAACTAACTCCACTAAAGAATGACAAATATTTATAACCCACCAAATGACCAAAACTTACCACCTCACTACTTAGGAATTTGGGTGTCATCTTCTTAAAATTACGTCCTGTTTTCTGGGGTGATGGCTTCTTTAGAAGACCCTGAGAAAATTGGGATATTGGGCAAGTCCTGGGAAAAGTAGCTGTGTAGCTTGAGTTTTCCTGCCTGGCCCACGGTCAGGATAAATCTCTTTCACCTGCCAGTCCCACAGCCGCTCAGACCCAACCAAGTAAACACAGAGACTTATACTGCTTATAAACTGTATGGCCGTGGCAGGCTTCTTGCTAACTGTCCTTATATCTTAAATTAATCCATTTCTATAACTCTACACCTTGCCATGTGGCTCGTGGCTTACCGGCATCTTTACATGCTGCTTGTCCTGGCGGCGGCTGGCAGGCTCCCTCCGCCTTCCTGTTCTTTTTATTCTCTCTGTTAGTCCCGCCTATACTTCCTGCCTAGCCACTGGCCAATCAGTGTTTTATTAGCAACACATTTGCCATACAGAACATCCCACAGCATAGCTGTATCATTTTTTGTCCAGTATCAGTGTGATGGCAAAGTGCACGGCTTAACTGAAGTCCTGGATAGAGTAGTCTATGAGGCTGGAACCACTCAGATAGCAGCATGAATGTTGTTCTGGATGAAGATTTTGGAGGAAACTGAAACAGAAGCATTCTGACAGTCTGGATCACCTAAACTATTTGTCTTCATTAGTGTGTGGTCTTTTTTTCTGAAAATACACAAACTTTTAAAGACAACATATATATATATATATATCTGCATTAACACATATATGGATGTAGTGTACACAAATCAGCTAAAAACAATGTGTACACAAGATCCATACCATATGAAAAAAATGGCATGTAATAATAAGACACAAGGACTCAGTAGCCAAGAAGATTTATCTTGTCTCGTTCAGTCTCAGTTGTTCTCATGTTGAGGGATGGATCAGCATATACAAACTATATCTGTATCTTGTAGGTTTTCTTTTCTTTTCTTTTCTTTTTTTTTTGCTTTATTCTTTCATGTCTGCAGCCAAATTTTTCAGGAAATCTCCCTTTATTAAATCTGGTCTTCATTAATTTTGAGGGAATCTGTAGCTTTTTGTTTCCTGTGGAAAAAAAGGCATAATCTCTCTCCCAATGCAACACATTATCTGACTTCCATTCTGAAGTTAAGAATGAGTTAAAATATATAGGCTGGTTTAATTCAGGAATTTTTTCCCACAGTATAGTGTCTCTCTGTTTCTTTTGTTTTTTGTTCTTTTGCACTTAAAAAAATTAAAGTTAATAAAGCACTGTTTAGTATTCAGATGCCATGTGTTATATTTCCCATCCTTATGTGGCTTATTCTTCTTATATTACTTTACTTTCCCTTAAAGTCTTTATTTTTAAACTATTTTTTATGACTGTCTATACCTACTTTCTTCTTTCTTCTGCACCTAAGCACAATTTCAAGCATACTCTTCAGAGGTTTGATCAGTCTGAATCTGGCTCTGTCCTCTGTGGCTCTGGGAAAATGTTGCAAAGCCCTTTTGTGAATCTGCAGGCTCCTTTTATGGCTCCATTGAATATGGTGTTGGCAGCTGGCTCTGCCCCCACCCCAGGTCCATGAGATCAAAGCCTTATGCTAGCCATGTCTACCTGGCCCTGATCTGGGAAACTGTTGAGCCCACTTTCCTTTCTGTAATCCCCATGAGCACCAGCCAACTGTTGTGAGTGCTCACTGAGAAGTCCAGGTAAGTACTGCTGTGGTGCTGACTTGCATGACTTCTCTGTTGGAGAGAAGTCCATAGCTGGTCTTTCTTTGTACCACCAACTCCCAAATAATAACACAGAGACTTCTTATGTATAATAGTTTAGCCTTATCTTAGGCTTGTACCCAGCTAGCTCTTAAAACTTAAATTATCTAGTTTATATTAATCTTTGTTCTGCTACATGGCCCGTTACCTCTCCTCCATATTGTATGTCTGACTTCCTCCATGTTTTGCTGTCAAGTTTCCTGCCTTGAAGATTCTTCATCCAAGTTCCTCTTTCACCCTTGAAGTCTACCTATCCTCTCCTGCCTAGTTAATGGCTGTTCAGCTCTTTATCAAACCAATCAGAAGGTGTCTTAGCAGAGATAAATCTTCACAGTGTACAAATAGATTCTCCCATAGCAAATTATCAATTGGTATGCTCTTTCCTGGGGAGGACCAGCTTTCCTGCTTTTATCTTTACTCTTATCCCAGGACAACCTGCACAAACATGGTACCACCAAAAGTGAGTTGGGTTCTCTCATATCAGTCATCAATTAAAAGATATCTCACAGACTTCTCTCCAAGAAATTTGGTGAGCACATTTTCTTAATTGACATTCCTCTTCCCAGACAATGCCTGATTGTGTTAAATTGAAAAAAAAAAACTAACCAGGGTGGATATAATTGACACGAGCTGCAATATTTGAAGTTCAAAACTGCTGACTTAGGGTTTTTAGTTTAAAATAGCTGTGGCATTTTTCAGCCTACTAATAACTTCTATAAAAATTAATCTTACTTCCAAATCCATTGGAACTATGGCAACATATTTTATAAAGGGCTAATCTTCCAAGGGACTTCATAATTTACAAGTAGTCTTAGCAGGTTAGCCTTATAAGGTTTCACAAAGCCTACTCATTACAAAGTTGAGGGAGAGTTCAAAAACAACTTATAGTATGCTTTTGTATTGATTCCTTTAGAAACAATCTACTTTTCTACTTGAGTTTTTCTTTCTACTTCTTATTCCGTTTTCTTTTTTTAAGTTAAAATATAATTATATTACTGTTCTGCATTCTCTTTTTTCCCCCAGTACCTCCCAAGGTCCCTCCTTTCAACTCTGTCATATTCTCCTCATTTACAAATTGATATCCTCTATTTATACATGTATGCATAAATATATAAATCCAACTAGCTACATCTGATTTTGTTGTTTATATATGTATGACTTTAGAACTGATCACTTTTTATTGTATAACCAACTGTGAATCTCATCCCTGAAAGAGGTTAATTATCTCTCTTTTAGCTGTCACTTGTAGTCTATAATTAGCATATATATTGATATTGTCATAGTTCTGGTAGCATTTATGCAGCCATTTCTATGCCTATTAGTCAAGGTTTCTATAGTAACAGGATTTATAGAATGAATCTCACTATATATACAGAAAGGGGGTTAATTAGAATGACTTATAGGCTATCGTCCAGCTAATCCAACAATGGCTGGCAATGATTGGAAAGACCAAGAATCCTGTAGTTGTTCAGTTCTCCAAGCTGGATATCTTACCTAGGCTCTAATACTAGTAAATTAATGGACTTGCTAATAAGGCTAGAATAAATGGGGAAACAACAAAAGCTTCCTCTTCCATGCCCTTATATAGATTTCCAGCAGAAGTCATGGCTCAGATTAGAGGTGGGTTTTCCCAGCTAAAAATATCTGTATTGCAGGTGTGTCTTCCATAAGAAGAAAGAAAGAAAAAAGAAAAGATGAAAGAGAAAGAAAGAAAGAAAGAAAGAAAGAAAGAGAAAAAGGTGTTTCTTCCTCATATATAGAGATAAATAGTTCTTATTTCAAATTAATCAAAACTCCATCACAAGTATTTCCTCCACTTTTTCATTTTTTTTGTTAATTCCACATGCAGTGAAGTTGACAACCAAGAATAGTCATCACATTATGAGAGACTATTTCTCAGCAGACATCTTAGTATTCAGACTCTTACAACTCTCTTCTATGAGCCATAGGTACAGCCACTGCAATGTAGATTTATTCATTTTGCTGAGGTTCCCACAATCTCTGAAGTTTCCAATTGTTGTTTTCTGTGATGATTTGCTGTGAAGTGAAGCTTCTTTAATGAAAGGTTGAGAGCTGCTTTTATCAGAGGGTACAAAATAAGATTTTGAATGTAGCTAGGTATATTCCTGGCCTAATAAAGGGGTGGTAGATCATCTTCTAAGATCTATGATGTCACTATCCCTGTGAATTTGTGTAAATGTCTAATACCAGTTGTGGTTTGCTCCTTATTGAGTATATCTTAAATCCAATCAGACAGCTATTGTTTCCCACCAAGATGTGACTGACACTTATTGTACCTTTAACATTATCTTAACACGTTGGTCATTATTGTGGTTCATATGTGTCATGATTTAAATGAAAATGACCCCAGAGGCTCAAATATTTGAATGTTTGGTCCAGAGTTGGTAGAATTGTTTGTTCATGAGGTATGACATTGTTGGAGAGGGTATGCCACTGGGGGCAGATTTGGATGGTTCAAAGGGCCATGTTATTCCCAGTTCCACCTCTCTAGCTCTTATTTGCTGATAAAGATATAAGCTCTTGAACACTGCTCTAACACTTTGACTATCTGCTTGATGCTATGCTCTTCATCATGATGGGCATGGATTCTAACCTTCTGAAACTGTGAAACCAAAATTAAATACTGAACACCTTTTATAAATTTCCTTTGTCACGGTGTTTTATCATAGCAATAAAAATGTAACTAAAACATAAATTAGTAGCAGAAAGTGGGCTATTGCTGTGACAGCATGACTATGTTTTCTTTGAGTAATGTAGAAAGTAGTAGAATGCTGTATGTGAGTCTCAACAGGCCATCTTAGTAGGAACTTGGAAGACAGTAGCCCTGAGAACAATATGAACTATGAAGGTCCAGCTCAAGATGTTTCAGAAGCAAACAATATTAGCCACTGTGCTAGAAATTATTTTTCTGACATTTTGGCAAAGAACATGCCTTCATTTTTCCCAGGTTATAAAAATTTGCCTAATGCTAAATTGAAAAGTTTTGAACTAATTTCTGTTTCAAAATAGATTTCAAGACAACTTAATTTTGAGTATATTGAGAGGCTATTAGTAAATACTCTTTTGCAGATATACATTTAAAAAGAATAAGCAGTTCAAAAAGAGATACAAAATATGCAGTTTGAAGAGAAAAGGAGAACTGGGCAATTTAATGTTGGAGCCAAGGCTTGTGCAGAAAGATAAGGAGAGGCCTGATGCCAAATGCATTAAAGGGAGTGGTGGCTTCAGGGCAAGACCAAATGCAGCTAATTCTGCAAATTGTGAGAGGAAATGCCTTGAATTTTCTCCACCTAAAAAGTATCTACAAAGGAAAGCTTATATAAATATTATATAAGGAGGAGAGCAGACTCCATCCCAAGCCGGCAGTTTTACTTAGCACAAGGGCTATGCGGTTCTGGCTTTAGAATGATTAGAATAGAGACTGTGGAATCTTTTTCCAAGGTTAGGAAAAACTGCTGAGGCCAGGTCAATGGCAGAGGAGACCTTGTGTGGAAGCCCTGAGGGGCCTTTTATATGAAGCTGTCAAAATGAAGACTGAATTGCATTGGACACCCAAGGATGGTGGAGGCACCAGAACCACATCATAACTGTCAAGGATAGCAGCACACAAGGAGAGGGACAAGAACAAAAGAACGAAATGTGATGCGATTAGCATCACATTTAAGTTCTTTGACATTAGATGTGGAGTTATAGGATTTGAAGTTTGCCTTGCTGGGTTTCTGCCTTTCTTTGGTCAAATATCTTCTCACTTTTCTCCCTTTCCTCCCTTTTGGAATGCTAATGTATACTCTGTGACATTGTGTATTAGAAGCGTGTAATTTTTTTTTTCATTTTACAGAGCATTTTGATTAAGAGATTGCTTTGAGTCTCAAAAGATACTTTGGAGAATTAAACTATTGAGAATATAAAAAACTGTGGAGACTTTTAGAATAGAACTGAATACATTTTGCATTATATTACAGCTATAATCCTATGGGGAGCAGGGAGTGGAATGTGGTGTTTTAAATGAAAATGACCTCCGACTTATTTATATTTTGGAATGTTTGGTCTCCAGTTGTTGGAACTGTTTAGGAAGGATTCGTAAGTGTGGCTTTGTTGAAGGAGTTGTGTAGCTAGAGTTTTCCTGCCTGGTCCACAATCAGGACAAATCTCTTTCACCCGCCAGTTCCACAGCCGCTCAGACCCAACCAAGTAAGCACAGAGACTTATATTGCTTACAAACTGTATGGCCGTGGCAGGCTTCTTGCTAACTGTTCTTATATCTTAAATTAATCCAATTCTATAAATCTATACATTGCCACGTGGCTCGTGGCTTACTGGCATCTTTACATGCTGCTTGTCCTGGCAGTGGATGTCAGTGTCTCCTTCCACCTTCCTGTTCTTTTCTCCTCTCTGTTAGTCCCGCCTATACTTCCTGCCTAGCCACTAGCCAATCAGTGTTTTATTTATTGACCAATCAGAGCAACACATTTGCCACACAGAACATCCCACAGCAGAGGTGTGTCACTGGAGGTGGGCTTTTACAGTTCAAAAACCCATGTCATTCCATGTAGCTTTCTATGCCTCCTGCTTTGGGGTAAGAATATAAACTCAGATACTAACCCAGCACCAGCATCCATGCCTGCTTCCATGTTCCTGTCATGATGGTTATGGACCATAACCTTCTTCAATCATCACCCCCCAATTAAATGTTATTTTTAATAAGTTTCCTAGATCATGGTGTTTTGTCACAGCAATAGAAAAATAAGATAATAAGTGTTGCTGTTTGGTAGGAATTGCTTTCCTTCATTGTCTGCTTGTATAGTATTATCTGGTACCACAGAAGCCAATCTGTAGCTGATCTTTCTTTGGATCGCCAACTCCCCAATAATGACACAGACACTTCTTACTAAATATGAAATCTTGGCCTTAGCTTAGCATAGGTTGTTCCCAACTAGTTCTTATAACTTAAATTAACCCATTTATATTAATCTACCCTCTGCCATGTGGCTTGTTACCTCACCTCTGCATCTTGCTGGTGAATATTTGTTTCCCTGATTCATCCTCTGAGTTCCTCTCCCTCCCCAGAAGTCTAGCCTAATTGCTGTTACAGGGCTCTTTATTGAACCAGTCAGAAGTGCCTTAGGCAGACAAGGAAGGACAGTGTGATGAAATATCCCTCAAAACTAGACCATAGATGTAGACTTTTATGTTAGATCCAAATCAAGTAATCTGTGTTCTATGTCCTAAGTGTATAATGTCTTTAGTAACAGAAGCTTACGTTCAACCTCTGAGACACAACCAAGGGCAACAGCAGAAGTCTATATTACTTGATGGCTCAAGTCATTTGAACTACAGTGAGCAATCATTCTAAAGGAGGTTTTTGTTGCTGGAGAGCTTCTCTCCAAGTCCCACCAAACCCCACAGTTCCACAACCCACGTATAAAATAATCACTCAGATACTTATATTACTTATAAACTGTATGGCTGTGACAGGCTTCTTGCTAACTGTTCTTATATCTTAAACTAACCCATTTCTATAAATCTATACCTTGCCACGTGGCATGTGGCTTACCGGCATATTTACATGTAGCTTGTCCTGGTGGTGGCTGGCAGTGTCACCTGCTACATATTCCTGTTCCCTCAATCCTCCTCTCTTTTAGTCCCACCTATACTTCCTGTCTGGCTACTGGCCAATCAGTGCTTTATTTATTAACATATTTGTCATACAGAACATCCCACACCAGGTTTTCATTTATTTTTATTTTATTCTGTGCTTTTTGTGGGGATCATTTTCATTTTCAGTTAAAATGGCATAGGCTCTTTTAAGAATGCTCTAATTTCTTTTTTCCATTGTACACTTTTGGCTTCTTTGTCAAAAATTATATGTTCATAGGTGTGCGGATTAATGTCAGGGTCTTCAATTCGATTCCATTGGTCCACAAGTCGGTTTTTATGCCAGTACCAAGCTGTTTTTATTACTGTAGCTCTACAGTAGAGCTTGAAGTCAGGGATCGTGATGCCTCCAGATGTTGTTTTATTGTACAGGATTCTTTTGGCTATCCTGGGTTTTTTGTTTTTCCATATGAAGTTGAGTATTATTCTTTCCAGGTCTGTGAAGAATTGTGTTGGTATTTTGATGGGGATTGCATTGAATCTGTAGATAGCTTTTGGTAAAATTGCCATTTTTACTATGTTAGTCCTGCCTATCCATGAGCATGGGAGATCTTTCCATTTTCTGACATCTTCTTTAATTTCTTTTTTCAGGGACTTGAAGTTCTTATCATATAGGTCCTTCACTTGCTTGGTTAGCGTTACCCCAAGGTATTTTATGTCATTTGTGGCTATTGTAAAGGGTGATGTATCTCTGATTTCCTTCTCAGCCTGTTTGTCAGTTGTATATAGGAGGGATACTGATTTTTTTTTGAGTTGATCTTGTATCCTGCTATGTTGCTGAAGGTGTTTATAAGCTGTATCAGTTCCTTGGTTGAATCTTTGGGGTCACTCAAGTATACTATCATGTCATCTGCAAATAGGGAAAGCTTGACTTCTTCCTTTCCCATTTGTATCCCCTTAATCTCCTTATGCTGTCTTATTGCTCTGGCTAGAACTTCAAGTACTATATTGAATAAGTATGAGGAGAGTGGACAGCCTTGCCTCGTTCCTGATTTTAGTGGAATTGCTTTGAGTTTCTCTCCATTTAATTTAATGTTGGCTGTTGGCTTGTTGTAAATTGCCTTTATTATGTTGAGGTATGTTCCCTGTATTCCTGATCGCTCCAAGACCTTTATCATGAAGGGGTGTTGGATTTTGTCAAATGCCTTTTCTGCATCTAGTAATATGATCATGTGGTTTTTCTCTTTCAGTTTGTTTATATGGTGTATTACATTGACGGACTTTCGTATGTTGAACCACCCTTGCATCCCTGGGATGAAGCCTACTTGAGAAAGCATCTTCAACAAATGGTGCTGGCATAACTGGATATCAACGTGCAGAAGGCTGCAAATAGATCCATATCTATCACCGTGCACAAAACTTAAGTCCAAGTGGATCAAAGACCTCAACATAAATCCAGCTACTCTGAACCTGCTAGAAGAGAAAGTAGGAAGTAGTCTTGAATGCATTGGCATAGGAGATCACTTCCTAGGTATAACACCAGTAGCTCAGACACTGAGACAAACAATCAATCAATGGGACCTCTTGAAACTGAAAAGCTTTTGTAGAGCAAAGGATATGGTCAACAAGGCAAAGCGACAGCCCCAGAATGGGAAAAGATCTTCACCAACCCCACATCTGTCAGAGGACTGATATCCAGAATATATAGGGAACTCAAGAAATTAAACATCAAAATTCCCAACAGTCCAATTAAGAAATGGGCTATAGAACTAAACAGAGAATTCTCAGCCGAGGAAACACAAATGGCTGAAAGACACTTAAGGAATTGCTCAATATCCCTAATCATTAGGGAAATGCAAATCAAAACAACTCTGAGATACCACCTTATGCCAGTCAGATTGGCTAAGATAAAAAACACTGAGGACACCTTGTGCTGGAGAGTATGTGGAGCTAGGGGAACTCTCCTCCACTGCTGGTGGGAATGTAAGCTGGTACAGCCATTGTGGAAATCAATATGGCGCTGTCTTAGAAAATTGGGAATCAATCTCCCCCAAGATCCAGCTATACCACTCTTGGGCATATACCCAAGGAATGCTCAATCACACCACAAGGGCACTTGCTCAGCTATGTTCATATCAGCATTATTTGTAATAGCCAGAACCT